>CAUHTR010001102.1:0-64648 GCA_959609185.1 Schmidtea polychroa
AATTCTACATTCGAAGTTGATATAAAGANAATTTCATTTATTTATTATAGAACTAAAATCTGAAATTATAAAATTTCCCGATGATTATTCAACCGGATATTTCAAGACATAATGTAACAAACGGCAGCTTATTCAACAAAGGTTTAATGGATTTTAAAAAGGAATTTCTCGGCAGCCTATGAACACACCCTACTTATGAAATCACCCAAGTTAAGATTTTATTATTTATTTATATATTCTTTATTTTTTTTACCACCGTTTTTCAGTCGGTTGCATAAAATAAAAGACTAATAATTTTATAACATAGAGTTCACATAAGCATACCTGTGTGTTAAAATTTATATTTCAGGAATTACAATTTTTTTATTATGTAGTAGATTGTTGATGTAAAAAATTAAATCAAACATATACTTATAACACACAGTAAAAACACTTGTAAATTTGCGATGCAATATGTTTCCAGTCACTCTCCTTTTTGATTGAGACAGCATGTTGACGTAACTGATTTAATTCTTCGTCATTTTCCTGATCATCTTGTAATTTTCCATATTATTTACCGTTTTAATTGCCATGAATATTGTTCGCAATTTTTTTCATCTTGATCAACCTTATTTTCTACGGGTATTCTCGACATAGCATCCGCATTTGCATTTAACTTTCCTGTACGATACTTTATCTCGAAATCATATTCTTGCAACGCAATTGACCACCTAATTAATTTACTGGCCAAATCTCTGTGCTTCAATAGCCATTGTAACGGATTGTGATCCGTAAAGACAACAAATTTTCTGCCTACTAGGTATTGTCGAAAAGTGGTTATCCCATATACCAATGCTAACGTTTCTTTTTCGATTGTCGAATAATTTTTTTCATGAGGTTTCAATGATCTGCTGGCATAAGCAATTACATGATCTTTTTCCCCTTCTAATTGCTGTCCTAATACCGCGCCTAATGCGAAATTACTGGCATCTGTCATTAATATAAACGGTTTTTTAAAGTTCGGACATCTTAATATTGGCTGTTTTATTAAGCTTTCTTTGAGTTTATCAAACGCTTCTTGCTGAGCTGTTGTCCATTTAAATTTTGCTTGCTTTTTCAATAACATGTTCAAAGGTTGTGCGACATGTGAGAAACTTTTAATAAACTTTCTGTAATAACTAGCTAATCCCAGAAATTGTCGAACCTGATCTACATCCTTGGGAATAGGATATTTCTTAATTTTCTCTACATTTTCTGGATTTGGTTGCAAACCTCGACGCGAAATGATATGACCCAATATAAACGACTTCAGATTTCCCCCATTCACATTTGGAGGGTTTTATTTTTAAGTTTGCTTCTAACAATCGCTTGAATACTGTTTCCACATCCTTCAAATGTTCCTGAAAACTATTTGAAAATATTATAATATCGTCAATATACACTAATGCATGTGGTATATCGCGCAAAACAAAATTAAACTCATATAGACCCTTTCCATCTGAAAATGCAGTTTTCCTTCTATCTTCCTCTTTGACTTTAAATTGATTGTATCCTTTATTAAGATCTATTACCGTAAAATATTGCACCTCCCCCATCTGATCGAACATTTCCTGTGTAACAGGAATAGGATATGTATCTTTTCTCGTAACTTGGTTCAATTTTCGATAGTCGACACAAAATCTTAAATCACCGTCCTTCTTTTTAACTACTACTATTGATGATGAGAATGGTGATGAACTATCTCTTATTAGATTGATTATCTTCCGACTGACACGTAGATTCCTCATTTCTTAATTGTGCCCTTACTCTTGCCATTTCTTTAAATTGATGATCTGTAATAAAGAATCTAGCCAACAATGGAATACAACCAATAATTAATTTCCATGACCATCCCGATATTGCATATATTTGATGTACTGACAACATTTGCGACACTACCACCTTTGCCGTTATCACAATCACGTAGATTCCAATTAAACCTGCACATGCTTGTCCCAAAAACATGAACTTGCCCCAAATCTTTTCCATCGTTTTATATGTAGCTCGTTTGAAATGATCAGGTGTTAGGAAATTTTCGTAATTTACTGTTCCTTCTCCATTCAGTAATACTGTGTCAATCATTTCTGAAATTATCCGTTCCTTTTTGGATGGAAACAACAAATTCCTTTGAGCTTCTTCGATATCTTCGCTTGCATACAAGCCCATTTGTGCCATTTTGTTTAGTGATGTGAAATTTATCAGGTATTCTAAATTTGTTAATTCTAGTTTGTCTGGAGTCTTGACCCCACGATAATCTGGTAAGGCTATCCATGAGTCTGTAGCTAATCGGTATAAAGGGGCTAATAATCGATTGCATTGCAAAAGTTTTGGTTTAGTTTGTTCATCAAGCAAGATTCTAGTTATCGGTTCCATAAATCGTACCTTTCCCCCAAAGCTTACTGGTAATTCATTCGTACATTTTTCGTATTTGGCAATTTTCACTGTGACTTCTTTGCATTTGTAACTGTATAATGCTTCTTCAAATATTCTCGCAAACACTCCATTTTCTGATATTAGCATAGGTGCTACTAAATTTGGATTCGTAATTGCCATCGCCATCCGATTTCGGAGAATCTCTTTATTCAACTTACAATCGTTCAGAATCATTTCTCTATATACATTTTCCATGATGTTTTGACTAAAATGAAACAAATAATCAATTTTATTATTAAAATAATGAGTAAGTTTAATGTCATCTCTATGAATTTTAATTTTTGCTTCTTCCACAACATTTCTAGACACGTAAACACCTTTATAATTTGTTACATATACCATTCGACCACATTTATTTGTGATTTCCTTTTTTATAAATCGCATTCCATCTGCTGGTAACGTAGACATTAAAACTGTTCCCATTTGTTTTGTCCATACTGAGGTTGATTTAATGGTATTATTTGGTCTATAATTCATATTGAAATTATCTGGTTTATCTCTAAACTGTTCTCCTACTAGCTCTTTAAAGTTCATAGTTTTTAAGTGCGCTAAATTACACTTATTTGTTTCTACATTATCAACAAGAATCAATTCCCCTGTTTGACAATGTTTGTTTCATATTACAGAATGGATGAGTTTGTAATTTTCCCGTATCATCATCGAAAGCTCCTTCGAACTCTCTCAACTCCGTGAGATATTCTTCTAGCACTACTGTTTGCTGAATAATTTTACCGTTCATTTTATATGGTTCACCTTCACAGTCGCCATTTGCTTTCATAACTCCCTTTACAATTATTGTTTCCCGTATTCTATGGTTCAATTTTGCCTTTAAACGAATTTCTGGACTTATTTTTAATTCCCCTGTTTGAAATGCTGCTAGACAGTTTTCTGGAAGCACCTCGACTGGCCTAGGTATCGCAGCATTTTTATAAGTGACGTATGGCTCCACTTACCACAATAGAATACAAATGTTGTATGTTTGACAATACACTCTCTCACTTGAGTTCTTCGCAAATCAGACTCTTGATACACATAATATTTTACGTCATTTTCCATTTTAAAACTGCTCGGATACGCACCTGGGCATTCCGACATATCTACTACCGAATAAACTTTTCCCATTTCAGTTTGGGAACAATCGTACGCAACTAAAGATGATGTCTGTGTAATTATTGCACAAAACGTAATCACCATAAACATTACCCATGGAAATATCATAGTTTTTCTTAGTTCTGGCTTAACTCTTTCATTTACTCGTCTTTGTGGTGGACTCATTTCTTGCTTCTCATTTTTCTTTTCTGTTAGAGATGAAAACAGTGTTTTCCAACCACCTTTTCATTTACCCAGCTCATTAAATATTCGTTTACTAGCCGGGCAGCGATGTCTATCAAATTTTCTAACTTGTCTGACCTTGCGAACGTATGCGTTCCAATTTCTAAAACAACATAAGTTATTATTATAACTTCCTTATTAATTTCATTTTTTGCCAAATTTTCAATTACTGATCTCTCGCAAAATGTATTCTCTTCGCCAAATTTCTGCATCACTTCAGGAAGCCTATTCTTCATCTCTTTAACTATTTCTTTCAGTTCATCATCTACCTCTATTTCTATGTCGAACATTGGATATACTGCTTTAACGAGGTGTTTCAACATTTGCTTAGTTTCGTCGACGTCTTGTTCTAGCCTCACTAAATATTTCTTTATTTCATATAAAGTTCTAACTTTCCTATTTTTGATTTCATCATTTATTTCGCCTTCGGGTACAACTGACTCTCCTTGTACGTCTGTTTCTGTGGACTGATCTTTGTAATAAAGATCTTTTTGCTCATCATCCCTAACGATTTCGTCAATTTCTTTATTTCCCTTAACTTGTTCACCTTGTTCCTCTGTGTCAGGCTTGTTAGACTCAATATTTACTTCTAAACTCACTCCTTTTACTACGACTATATGGTTCACTAAATATCCCACTCGTCCATCTCGGATCAAATATCCATTTTCATCCAGCTCTTGTGGTACACACCCACAATCATATAAGTATTCATCATCGTCAAGTTCTTCACCTTTGTACATTACTATAATAATTCCATCTTTTCCCAGCGTTTCAGCCGCTCTCTTCCGCAATTTTCGGACCTTTGCACACCAATGCTCGTCTACATATTCCGTTTGCCATATCCCTCATAATCCAATGCTATCAAAAATGGCTTTAACTCTACTCTTACCTTTCGGAGCTCCTTGCCCAATCTTTGCAATAAACTTCTTAATAACTTGGCATATCTGGTTTTCACATGTAAATATTGTCGTATGGCATTCACTATTTTTAGTTTATCGTTTTCCTCCATTTCTAATTTCTCAATAATCTGTAACTTCTCATTGATTTCATCTTCATCTCCAATATATAACGCATCATTTAATTCCACTAATATCTCTCTTGAATTCCTTTTGTCTATTATTTCACTACTCATTATTTCATCATTAGTAACTACATTTTCCATTTTTAATTCATTTGTACTTCCTGGTATAAATCCGCAATCTACCAAAAATTCGTCATTTTCTAACAATCTCATTAAATCTCAACTCTATCATGCATCCTTCCTTTTTTTCTTTTAATTTATTCTTTAAATCATTTACACAATCATTTGCCTCACAACGACAACATAATACACTTTTATCAATCTCGTTTACTACTTCCACAAAAATGAAATCTAACCCTGTTTTCTCTCTCAAAGTTTTTCCAAATATTTTCATTAATTCTTTAATTTCGTATTCATATTATAATAGTTAACGCACAAGCTAATTACACTTTTTATCTTTCTCATACTCAAAGATATTTGACTTAATTCTCTTAACGATTTGATTACTTTAGCCGACTCTATTTCATTATTTCCAATTAGTTTTTCGATTCTTGTCATTATCATTGTTGCTTTTTCACTTTCTAAATCATCTTTTATAACTCTCCTTTTCGACTCTTTTTCATTTAATTCCTCTTGCGACTCATACATCATGTGATTATTGTAGTCCTCTTCTGATTCAAACTTTGACATCAATCGATCCAAACGTCGACCCATTTCTCTCACTTCGCTTTCAATTCTTTCATTAAAATTATCTGGCTGAATAAAAGCTACATTATCCATCTGCGGTTTGTCACTCTGAAACCTAATCGATTTCTTTAATATTGGCCTTTGGAATTTATCCATATTTCTTGGACATGATCTGGCCATGTGTCCATAACTTCTGCATGAATGACATTGAATTTGTCCTTGTAGATTTACTTTATCTCTCTGCGGTGATGGTGATGTTGATGTTGATCTTGACCTGGCAAAACAATTTCGTGACACATGCCCTTTTCTTCCGCAATTAAAGCATTGCAAGTTATCATTAGTTCTCTGATCAATAATGTTCGCTTTAGTGAAACTTTTCGCACCATTTCCTTTTAACCAATCGGGCCACATTTGCCTTGGACTACGCTGTACATTATTTTTGGACCAGCATTGATTGCTGTCATGTCCCATTCTTTGGCAATTATCACACTGAATCGGAATTGGGCTTCTCTGTACTCTATTTTTAAACCAGCATTGGTTAACATGGTGTCCAATCCTTTGGCAATGACTACATTGGATGGGACCTTCCTTTCCATCTATTTGAATATCTGTTGACTTGTTCGACTCAAATTTGGATCTAAATTTTGGTGATGGACTACTTGTTTGTTGAAAACTATTGTTTCTAATTGGGGTTACTGATCTTTCGCCTGCGCCTGAGATTACTGCGAATGACTCTGATTTCGACTGTGTGCTTTTTAAATTTAGCTCAATTTTCATTGCCTTTTTAATCAATTCATCAAAGTCATTAAAATCAACATAACATAAAGCCTTTTTAATTTCTTTCTTTACTCCTGACAAGAATTGATCCTGCAATAATTCTTTTACCTGCTTTGCCATCTCGGCCTGTTCTGGTTTCACTTCGAACGCTTTCTCTGCAAGAGTTGATAAATGATAAGCAAACTCACTTACCGATTCCTCTGGCTTTTGTACGCGGTTATAGAATTTCTGTCGCATGATCCGTTTTATATCCCCTCCGATTAATTTCGTGGCTAGCGCGTCTTTCAACTTGGTCCAGTCATTTGCTACTAATCTTTTATCAATTTGTTGCCACGCTTCTCTGGCTGCTCCTTTCAGGTATAGCGGTAATCTTTGCACCATCATCGATTGGCTCCATCCATAGGCTGTCGCATACATATAGTAATCTGCCATAAAATCGACAAATTCCAGCGGATCTCCACCGTACTGATCTACAGGTAGTTTTTGACAACTCGCATAATCATTGCCTTCCTTGCCGTTGCCCACCGTGGACACAGGTGTTTCGTCATTGTTATTTGTATTAGTGGTTAGTCTTTGGGTACTCATTAAATTCTCTATTAGTGTTTGGCTTCTCAATTTATAAAATGATCGGGTCAACACAGGCTTTACTCGTCTAAAATTTAAAGTGTTACAATTACAAAATTTACCTTTCGTTTTAATTTCGACTTTTAAAACAATCAATCGTTACAAATTTTCCCACTTTGCTTCAATAATAAAATCACCACTTTAATAATTCTCGACTAATGTTCACCACTTTCAAATAAACGTTTCACTTCAATATTTATTTATTTAATTCTTTACTAATCTCAACAAATTTTCACCGATCTTTTTACTCCTCGGTATCACTCAAATATTATCACAATTTCAACAAGTCTTCACCGACTTTTGATCACGTCGGGCTCACCAAATATGTTGTGTTTTTAATGTAAGTCGGTACTACGGTCTGACTCCTTTGTGTTCTTTTCCAAATAAATAAATAAATAACCCAACACAAAATCTTTATTAACACTGATGCAGTTACACTTTTCCACTTTTATTAGTTTACTCACGCTTGACACAATCCGGTTTGTCTGCACTTTTCCAATTGCCAACAAATCTCAACTTTAATATTTCCTTTTTCGCTCTCGTTACTTCGACTTTATTTTCTTCGACCAACTGGCAGTTTTGTTCTCTTGCCAGTTGCTTTTATACCCACTTGGTAATTAACTTTATTTTTGCCAATTAGTTTTGGTCTTACTTCCCCCGGGCTTCCTCTTGGAGGTCTAATTCAATTTAAGGGAATTGGCTCATTTTCTTTGACGGCTCTTGTCACTTTTATTTTATCCGGCTACATTAATTGCCTTCCCAAAATTGGATTTCTCAATTCGCTCGGGTTTCCCATTGTCTCGGGTTCTCCATTAGCTCGGGTTTCCCATTAGCTCGGGTTTTCCATTAGTTAATTAATTTTTAATTAATTTTGGTTTTTTGTAATTCATTCCTTTTAGGGACCCACCATTGATTTTATTTTATTACAGCTGAACTCGTCTCATTATTTAGCATCTGCCCATACCAGTTTCCCCCAGAAAATATTCATTTTTAAAATTTTTGATTTTTAATTAATATTTTGTACTTTAAATTTTTATTTTGAATTTGGTGTTTTTGTCAATTTTCACCTCATTTTTGTGCCTCTCTTGTTGAACCCCAACAAACATATACCATGGATCTCACAATCCTAATCTAAATTCCTGATACAACATAATAAGTTTGACAAAGGACATAGACTCTATGTCATAGAGCAAAGAGTTTGAGAAATAAATTAAACTAATAATTTTAAGGTATTGCATAAGATCCTAATTGCACGATATATTATAAGATAATAAATACAATAGACGCTTGTAATTTGGTTAACTAGCATAATTTAATCATTAAACCTTTGGCCGATCAAATAAATTATCCGCGTGAAGATACTACTTAAAATGTGACTGGGGAATCTCAACTTTTCACTAACAATCAAATAAATGTCGTTAAGACATCAAAAAAGTAATCAAATTATATTTTTTTCGAGAATTTAAATTTTTGTAATTTTGCATATGTTCTTGACTTATTTGTCAATTGAGGTTTCAAGGGGCCTTAAAACAGATGCTCTGCACAATAGTCCTCAGAAATGATAGGTAGATAAACATTATTGATAAATAAATATAAAAAAATATTTAATTTAACATAATAATTCTAATTTCCTCATAAGCAAACTGCGATGCAAAGTACATACAAGATCATTAGTATTATTTATATGCATTGAATTATTTCAAGCAAGATAAATTGATTTAATTTTGATACTTGAAAATAGATTTCTGGACCACCAGGCAATTATAAAAATTTTCATTTAAACATTTTACATACTTGTTTGAGAAACAGATAAAGGATATCCGTTCTTGTCTAAAGCTACCAAGGAACATGTAGCATCAAAACCAATACCCTTAATAAAATCAGGATTGATATTAGATCCTAAAACCAAATCCTACAAAATATATATATATCCATGTTAAACAAAATGTACTCGAGTTGTTTTACATATGGAAGTCCAAATATCGTCACTTGATTGTTCATAAATATTTTCTTCGTCTTTAAATACTTTGATGGTCATTTCATTTTTAAAAATCAATTCTAGATTGGCATTATCATGCTTTCTGAAAATACCACACCTTACACTAGAACTACCAACATCAACACCGATGAAATATGAATCCTAAAATAAAAAATTATTTTGTCAAGGTTTATAAATTTATTAGAAACAAATAGATAAGTTATGTAAATTAATTAACAACAAAAAATCCAAAAAACATTTTATTCAATAATTAGTTAAATATTTAAAAGATTATCAAAATTTGTAAAACTGTTGAGAAATTTGGATCTCAAATAAAAGATTCCAAATTTAATTTAATAATTTGTAGATTTAACCGAAAGCATTTAAACACATTTCAAAATGATTATTTAAATCTCGATTGTAAATTTATTGATTAATTACACAGTCAAGGATGGCAATTTTTTAGGTACAATCATATTATAAAATGGCATGCAGAAAGATTCAAAAATCTATATATTTCATTTTCTATCATACAATAATATGATAATTGGATATCTCTAAATTTCAAAATACAAAAATACGAGTGTTTTAGGGATTTTGACAATTGTCTTTTTTCAGAAAAGACATCTGCGTATGTATATACACCCAGTTTGAATTAGATTTTGATTATAATTTACTATTATACATGATGGGAAAATATATCTTAACACATTGGCCACCAGTGTATCACAGGTGAACACTTGAACTGCAAGTTTTTCGAAAAATTTTCTGTAAAATTTCCTGTAAATATTTTAAGTTTTCCCCTCCAATATTGCAAAAACTAGTTGGTATCTCAGACACGCGTGAATTTTATTAAGACCTTCGATGGACAGCCAACGTGTTAAATAAATATTCACATGTTTCAAGAAAAACTGAATTTTTTTAATATATTTGCTGGGTAACGTGTGAAGAAGGTCTTTCACCAATAGACTCTCATCTTTTCAACCCTTTCGCTGTTTTCGCATTCCCCTCAGCAATGGCGCATAATTGTTTTAATCAGCCACTAAACACCCTTCACAAGTGGGTACTTTGATTTAGCTGGTGGTTGTGGACAAATGGTGAGCTTTACAATAAGAACTGCTAATGACCCGATGAGCCGCTGGGGTTTATAGGGTACCGTAGAAGGTGTCGTGCCTCTCTTGTCCCTATATCGTTTTACTGTGTAATCGAGTTCCTATTCGCCGCCGTCTACTTCAAACTTCTTTGATAAGAACTTTCGCTTAAACAAATTTCGAAGAGTCAGATAAAATTTCAAAATCATGTGATTGGAATTTTTTTGCAGAATCTTCTGCTATCATATTGAAAAAATCAGATTATAGTTGTTTGTATTAGATACTAGTTATTTCACAAAAATTGTATTTAATTTATTGTTTACTTAAAGTCGTAATATTTAAATTTTTTACTAAGGAGATAATTTTCTTTGGCCTCAAGATAATAATGGTATAAAAATTTAATCAATCTATATTTTTTAACTTTCCAACTTTAATATGACTGATTCTTAAGGAAACAGTCTTTCCATAAAATAAAAATAAAAAATAAAAAATATATTAATAAAAATATTAATAAAAATAAATAAATAAATAGCTCGTGAAAACATTGTCACTATCACCTCGAAAGACCATCATTCCGTATCATCACCGTTTCCTTGGAGCGATTTATCCTTTCCTGCAAATCTCTTAGAATTCGTTATAGTATTTATAATATGAGGCTTTGGATCAAGATGTTTTTTAGACAAGCTATTGATAGGGTAGATGTTGTTCAAGTTACGACATTATGACAATTACTGAATATTCTGAAAAAGATATCCTATATGTATATTTATATATATCATAAAATCTATATGTTAGGAATATTTAAATAATTAATTTATAAATAAAATATATATTGTATTCTAAGTAACAAATACAAATTATATAGTAAAAGTATAATAAGTATAAATTCTGGCACGCATAATTATCATTATTATTAAATTAATTAATTAAAGGATTTCAAATCTGGAACCAGACAGAGAGAAGAAGATACGCAGACTAGCGTGTAACACTGAGACGGACATAGATAGACGCGTTTTAGACTGATCAAGCCGAGAACGATAACAATTATGACGCAAGCAGTTTTTTGAATATATCTTTAAGCAATAAGACTTAAATTATTAACATGGCGACCCTGGCAATGATCAATAAAATGATCCTAGTGGTGGGTTACTGATGATCAAATATTTTGCTCTTTAGTGCTGTTACCAGCGTAACCCAAGATACAACATTGTTTACCGCTTGATACCGTTGAGCGATCAACGTTGGTACTGTATCAAGGGTTTGAGTACTAGCAAAAAGTGAGCATGCTTAACATACTATAATTGTCTAGCACCCACTGGGGTTCACGGACTGCCGATAGAAGGCTTGCGTCCGATTTTGTTCTGGTCCCTTAATTAAATTGTTTTCCGAAAATCTAGAAGCTCTCTCACCATCTCATCAGACTGATATCAAACAACCCCGCGAAATTAAACAATTTTATTGATACCCTTATATACTCACTATACGCTTATGTACCTTCCTGTGCGTCCCCATACGAAAACCTAATTGTCTATGACATAAAAATACAAGTTAAAAACTGATGATAACGGTGGTTCCTAATTTAATCTATGCTCCACCAATAAAAATGTATTCTACACTCTAATAAAAAATTCACTCTATTGAAATATTCTCAATTTGTTTTTTTTTGTTTGTTACCTTATTTAGGTTCGGAATTTCCTTAAACCCAAACAAAAAATTATTAATTATGGGAATTCATTAAATATTAACCTGTGTTTATCTATGGCAACAGGATTACAAGTAAATATATTTGTTTCAAATTTATTTATATTATATATTAGAATTATTATATTTAAATTTATTAAATTTATTAGCCGAGTAAATTAGGCTTACAGTCGTAGGTAAGTTGTTGCAATCCTACATGGATTCTCTCCTTACCCGTCTGGCAAGTCTGATTCTACCGGAATATTCAGCTTTTTTTTCTTTAGGTTCTTTATATTAACTTGCAACGTAATGGTCGATCTTGCATTATGAGGTAATTTTTTATGATACAATATTTTATGATCTTAAGGATTACACTAAACCTCCTTTTAAATTGCAAACAAGCTGCTAACTTGGTTTCGAAAAATGTATATGCCGATGATTTGCTGATGCTACTTTTGGGACAATATAAATGACATCGTAACAATAGCGGAATTGGTTGAAGGATCATAACTGAGTGACATTATGAAATGTTTGGTTGAGTTTTTTATTAAATATAATATGCCTTTCTTTGGATCACTATTATTATTATTGTTGAAAATGTTCAGATTTCGGATTTGGGGTTATGATTGATTGAGGTATATATTGTTATTGACGTATGTAGGGGTGATATAGATGGGAGGGTGAGGGGTATTACCAAATTTGGGTTGATTGCGCATTTTATAAATTTGGAAAACTAATCTAACAACTTCGTATTAATGACCTTGATGTAGATTCCGATTTTAATATATCGATGGAAATTTTTATAATTTGGCAAAATCATTGTATATCAGATTTATATTGAGAATCTTAATGTTGGGGGTGGCATGAAAGGAAAAGTCTAAACTAAAGTTTACCAGTAGAATAGGTATATATGTAATTTATGTGAACAATCGTTAACACTATTTCTTTGTCCTTATATGATTTGAGGGGTCATACACACATACATACATATATATGCACATACATATATACACACACATCTATACATATTTATATATTTAATTTAAATTATTAATAGTGTCGTCGTTTTCTGGGGGGGGGGGGCTGTTACTAATAATAGATTTTAGTGGTTTTCTAAAATTTTATTGGAAGATAGGGTCATTGAAACTAAATCCCAAAATCAATAATTTGGTTTATAATTTCATTTTTATAATATAAAGATAATTAATTTAATAATATTATAATAATAATAATGATAATAGTAATAATAATAATAAGAGTGATAATGTTAACGGTAACAATAATAATAATAATAATAATAATAATAATAATAATAATAATAATAATAATAATAATAATAATAATAATAATAATAATAATAATAATAATAATAATAATAATAATAATAATAATAATAATAATAATATTAATAACGATAATAATAATAATAATGTTAATAATGTTAATAATGATAATAAATGTAAGTTTATATTTCTACAAGATTACCACATATGGGGGGAGGGGTCATTTACGAAAATTTACGAATTTATATTTTTAAATGAAATATAATTTAACTGTCTATGAATGTGATATGATTCATTATACCTACGTAATAGTTAATGGCTACATGATTTGAGGGGGTCGGTTAAATAAAAAATACAAGTTATATTTTTAAAGGTAATATAAGTTGAATATATCTGAAAACAAATTAAATTAGCACTTTTGGGTAATCATTAATGACTATATGATCTGAGGGGGTATCTGTACATATATATGTTAATTTATATTGTTTTCGACTATTCGGTAACTTAGGGGGTAGTTAGGGAAAGTTTAATAATTTATAATTTTATGGATTTATTTTCAATTTATAAGTAAGTTAAATCAGCACTCTTGACATAAATTTGAGCTACCATACTACTTGAGGGAGGCATCTGTGAAAAAAGGTAAATCATACTTTTATAAGTTCTAATATGCTTATATATGCTTTATATTATTAACATTAGCCCCCTTTTGATTATGATATAACTTAGGGGGGGGGGTACTAATGAAAGATTACAAATTATACTTTATAAGTTCAAAATGTGCAATTATAGTTTGGAATATTTCTTTGAACATGTGTTTTGGCTATTATACAACCTGAGTGGGTATTTAGGGAAAATTTTATAAATTATAGTTTTTTGAGTTTATTATACATGTATGTATTTTAGATTAATATTTTTAACATTGATTTTGACTATTATACAATTTGAGGGGAAAAAAAATAAAAATTTTCTTAGAAAATTAAAATACATACTTAAGAGAATCTAGTATGTATATATAATTTATATTAATAATCCTAAGGTTTTCTTATTGCTACACCTCTTAGGGGTGGGACAGTTGTACTTGAAAGTCTATATTTTCCTTGTTTTTGATTTATGCTTCATGTTGAAATAATATTTATGCTTGCAAGTTATCCATGTAGCCTTGTTTTGGTTATGATGGAGAACACTTTTAACGTAGATCGATTTTGTGGATACCTATATTATATCTAGAGAAATTTATGACTGTAAGATATCATTTCAACAACTTTTGAGTCGAATGAAAAGCACTTTTAATGGAAAATTTTTTCGTGTTAAATCTATATATTTTAATTACATAACATTGGTGTCGACAATTTACTTTTTATAGCTATTCAATTTAGTGTAGAATAATGTGAAGATGTGGCCCGAATTTATAAGTTATAGATATAATATTAGTAGTTTATAGATAAAGAAACTTTGCCAATATGTCTTTGGGAATTTGCGCATACCAGGACCATTATGATAGAGAAATTTAGTTTGCCTCAAAATAGGTTATTTTGTGGGCATCTATAGATATTAGTTCGCTTACCAGTGCGATTGATATTATATCGTCTTAGATCCTACTCTTCGCATGAACTTTAGGTTGCAGTATTCTTACAGGGGATAGTTCAGAATTTTTAAGTCTTTAATTGCCTTAAAATTTTTGCGCAGGGATCTCCCTGTTATGTTGAGTTAATTAGTTTCTTAGGTTCACATTGAATTTATAGTTTAAGAGGGATTCGTTTAGAAATAACCAGCTACACTAACATGTTGTATTGTGTGAAATTTGAGTCAGGGGATATTCCCCGTTTATCAGTTCCTAATGTTGTGTGCAAAATAGTATAATTTAAGTGTTAATTTAGATATGTAAGTTAACGAAAAGGTCGATTTAATTAAAATTTACCTACTTTCCCGACCACACTGAGTACGGTACGATAGGCCCTATTGTGTTATTTGCCCGCGATTAGTATCCCAAAATTTGTTTCGTCCGCATAGTCCCTACGACTATACCAACTACCAAGATGGATTTACCCGCCCTACTCATGGTTAAACACCAATAGTTCGTGGCGACCTCTGGTTAAGATTATGATTTTAGTGCATGTAGGGTCAAGGACCCGAAATCATTATGAACTGTGCATTCATAAATGATAAAGTGCATAGGTGCAGGTTTGGCTGGGATCTCGCTTCAAAATCATTGATAACCGACGATCTCATTCAAATCTACACCTCTATAATTAAATAGAAATAATGAAAACAAGGTTTCAATAATAATATATTATAATTCACAATGAAATCGTAGAAGATAGATTTGATAGATTTGATAGATTTGGTCTCTGGGTATTGGTTCTTCTATTAGAATGCGAATGCTTCGGAATTGTTCTTTCAACTTGAGTTTTTGTACTTTCATGGATTTGAATGGGTTTAAGGGCTATCAAGCTCAGTATTGTTATTTATCATGAGATTCGCTGTTAACAGGATCAGTACTGTTATGGATTCGGGGTTTTCTTTACATTCAAAATTTTTTTTGTTGTTTTTTTTGCTGCCCTTGTTTTGATTGTCACTTTTTTCTTTATCTCTCGTCACATGCTCACTGTTTTCATTAGTTGGATTGTATCAGTCGAGTTGAGTTCTTTTTCGAGGTTATTTGATTTAGTGGGTAGGGTTTTGTTGACTGTCGTCATTACTCCTTTCCAGATTTCCGTGAGCATCTTTATTAGGACATTTTAGTATGCGAAGTCTTCGTTGAAGGTAGTTGATATTCTCCTCTTTATTCCTTCTAAAGTTTTGGTCGTTGTCTCATGGTTCATCGGGATTTTGTTCATAGTTGTTATTATTTCCATCTATATCTCTCTTAATGTTCTTATTATTTCATCTTGAGTAATTGGCTTTTCTTTGACTGCGTTATTTACCTTTTCCTTTATTTCTTCGAGCATCTTTGCTTCATAGTTGCTCGGACATTCGTTGACAGACATCATTATTCGCTGCTTTATTTCTTCTAAGATTTTTATTATTATTGTCATCTGGGATGTGGCTGATTCTTGCTGTGGTTTTCTCTTTAACTTCTGCTTTTCTTGTTACAAGTCGTGTAGTACCTCCATGTCATAATCTACATTCTTATAGGGTCTGACGTGCTCTTATTAATAATCTTTGTCCGCACACAATAGTCTCTCCTCGAATTCATCTGACTTGACCTAATATTTTCTTATCAGCTCATAGTTAATAGTTTTGTTTCTCCACTTCTCTCCACTTTCTCTCGGCATTCTGCCATGATAGCGTTTAATCTCGGAGCTTCTACTTTGGTTATAATTTTGTTTGTTTACAGGGCTACTTTCCCCTTCTTTTATGTCTCTATCGTTGAGTCCGGTTCCCCAGTTCCTGGTAGGCCGGTTATCCACTCAACTATACTCGTGATATCATCATGCTGACGGTTTTCGTTTAATCTCCCGATTTCTCCTGCCTACCATTTTATTTGGCTTATCAACTGTTTGTTATTGTATTCTAATTGTGCGATTATTTGTTGTTGCTCTTTTATTCTTGTTATATATATCGAGTTTCTATTGATGCTCTCCATTAACACATTCTAATTACGTAACCGATATTCTTGGGTATGGTTTGTCATTTGTCAATAATTCACATGGTGTTCTTCACATTGATCCTGCTGACTAACTTGGTTGGTTTATCGTTGTACTTGTATCAATTTCTACTATTTATGTCTGATTAATATTTACTAGTGGTTGATTTCCCAATTCAACAACATATGGTATCCTCGTTTGATATACTTGATCCTCGTTTCTCTGATTCATTTCTTATTTATAATACGTAGTTATCATACCCATTTTTTTGTACCTTTTTTTTGAACATATTACTACTCTACTAAACTACTTTTAACATCACGTTTATATACACACTATTTACATCGACTCATCACTTTCTTATACCATTGTTGCCAGGGGACCTGAATGCAATGTGCGCATTCCCCCATATCTTTCATCCGTTAGCCGATATATGTCAAATTCGTTTACCCAATCGTCTAGGGTTTGTATTCTGAGTAATTCTTGCATCCATAGTCTGCTTGACCTTGGATCTTCAATCACTTCGTACTCTTCTGGATTCGGGTTTTCTGTTGGAATACCATATTTGAAATTCTCTACTTGCGGCCATCTTTTTCTGCCTTTAGGTTTTTGTTTACATATTTTGGAGGTTCTTATCCATTGGATTATTATTGATGTTATCACTGCACTCATTATTGCGCTAGCGATCCACATCATTTTAACGGTTATCAGTGTCTCTTTGTTGAATTTTCCTGTCGTTATCATCATTTTAGTTTCTGTTGTAGTTGCCTCCTGTGTTTTATTTTTTTTGAGCATCTGGTATAACTGTTTCGTTTCTTCTGCCGTTAGATGTTCGTTTCCTTTTGGCTTTTCCACTTCTTTTGGTTTTCTGGTTGCCAATGGTATGTTTATCATCCGTGGTCGTTGTCTGGTTATTGCTTGGCATGAACTTAAATCGCTTCCGTTTTTAAGAACGCATATGTGGTATCGTCCCTTTCTTTCTCCTATTGTCATTTTAACTTCTGCACCTTTGCCAAGTAGTGTTTCTATGCAGTCGACTATTCCTGTCCTGTTTAGTACACATACTCTTACTATTGGTTCTTCACCTTGGTTTCTGACCGTGATTACTTCTTCTCTTTTCTTGTTGAATTCGACATTTACTAGTACTTCTCGTCTCTCATCTTTGATCCATATTACTGTTGTGTTTGTCTTGATTTGGTGCTGTCCTCTTATAATTCTCGTACTGGATTGTTTCTGAGGTTTCTTAATTGCTGGTTTGATCCTTGGTTGATATCGTTTACTAGTCATACTTTTTGGCCGGCTTTTTATTTGCGCGGTTTTAACTGCTTTACATACCACTATTGCCTTGGTACCTGCGCATACCACAATGTTGGTGTTTGGTTTTACGTCTGTCCAAAAAATTTCGCGATCTCGTTCCATGTCCACCGTTATACATATGTCTTCGTCATCTCTAAAACATATTTGCGTTGTTGGCAAATTTCCTTTATCTATTATTTCGATACCTTCCATTGTAGCTTTATTTGCGACATGTACTCCGGTTTCGTTAGCTCTTTCCAATTCTTTTCCTTCAGGGTCTCCTTTTTGACTATTGAAAAGCCTCCCTTTTGTTATCGTTCTAAAATCACAACTTATTCCGGTTCCTCCCATTAATTGGATGCATATCCCGACCGCACTTCCGTCGTTGTCGCTGACTTTTATCATGAATAGTTCGACTTCTTTCAGATTTTCTCTCGTAATTAGCGTATTTTTCGTTTCTGTTAGGAAAATTGACGTTAGTATTATCAGGATACTTTGTAGTAGGAATGACTGGTTTAGATTCTTCCGCATTACTATGTTATGTAGTGGGGACTTTCGTTTGTCGTTCTCTGTTTCATTACGTTGGTTGTCTTCACTTTGGTCTGAGTTGTCCTCAGTATCCTTCAAGTCTTCGTCTTCATCTTCTGACTCCTCGTCTTCTTCATTATCTCGTTCGCCTGAGTTTCCATTTCCGTTGTTCCTTTCAGGGTTCCCTGGTCCAACTGGTCCAATCTTGGTTGCCTGTTGAGTACGAGTCCTTTACCGGTTGACCCGCATCTCACAACCGTTTCACTGGGCTCCTTAATACTCGGTGTAGGTAACTGGGTCTCTCTCGCTCGCTACCCTTCCGGGTTTTTGTATCAAGTCCCGCTAGCCAATCAAAAAAATGCGCCCAATACTCGGCGTGGGTATCCGGGTTTTTGTATTGGGTGATCCAGCATCATCAGTCCCTTGGCTGATAATCTCCTGGACACTACAGTCCGGTGGTTAGCCGCTGTACTCGGGTGCCTCATCACTCGCTAGGGAAAAATTCATATCAATGAGTACTCCTCATCCGATTTGAAGTCCAAAAACGGTTTCTTCAAATCCGCAGCTGCTCTCGGATAATTAAAATTTTAATCTTTTGGTGCACATTTTCAATTTTTATTTTTATCTTTTTATTTATCCTTCTAGTTTGTCCTAGTCTCCCAAATTCAAAAAATATAATAATCGCGTTGCTTCATTTCCCACAAGTGGTGATCAGTCACTCGACAGAAACTCCCAAAAATTTGCGATGGGCCCTACTTTACTCTTCTCATCAAGGTGATCAGGATTTCCCCATCCGGGTAAGCATCGTAGGGACGATATGCTTCTCATCCCCTTATGGTCCTGTTTCTCTATGCCGAAAATAAAAAAAAACAGGAAAAAAATGGTAATCGTACTGATCTTATAGATCAGCTCACACTTGATGCGATCCCAGCCAGTCCTGTATTTAATTCACGGCTTTCGCCAATTTAATTTGTGTGTTGCTTATCTATTTATTTAACGGCTTTTGTGTATTTCATATGTCTATGTTCAACGTATGTTTTATACCTTTCGGTTGCTATTATGGAATTAGTTTTACTAATATTTTACTAACTCACACTCGGCTGCAATTCATTTCATCATCTTTAATTTTTCTACATCTCCCTCAGGGAGGTACACTACTACTCTTTCTCTCACGTTTGCGTCACATACATTACAATCGCTTCAGTTTCAATGCACAATCTTGGCAATAACATAGATGTCCGCAAGGTACCATCATTATTTTTATCTCATTGCTTCTACACACACAACATTTGAATTCATTATCGATCGCCTCTCTTATCGCATCTTCAACCGTTTAAATTTTTATCTTTAATTCTTGCCATTTGATGTTAAATTTGGCCTTATCTAATCGTAAATTCTGAATCTGATATACTCTTTGAGTAGTTAATTCCACATTTGGTGTAGCAATTCTCGTCATTATACACAATTCATCATCTACTGGTCTTGGTTTTAAGATCAGCCCTTCTTGAGTGTTTGCCAACTGCTCTGCTTTTCAATTCAATCTTTGTAGTGAGTTGTTAGTTAAATTTACGAATTTTCAAGTTTCTTTATAATGTAGCCGGTTAATTCCATCAAATTATACTTTATTAATTCAGCATTTTATTAAGTGTTCTTATTCCCCTTTTATTAGCTTACCTCTACCCATTTATTTCCTTATTCAAATTAAGTAAGTTCAATAGCTGTTTTACCCTGTTAGTTTAGGCTCCCAATCCATTAAATGATGTTCCGTGCATTCTCATTCGTTCCCTCTAGTTTATTATCTTAGTCTACGTAACCCTTTTGATCCCAGCTTGTCCATAATTTTAGTCATATTCAATTTGGTAATATTCAATTTTACACTAATAATTTCAGGAACAACGAGAACAATAATCGGAAGAGTAACCTATGTCAACGACTAGGACATTGGAGCAACGAGTGTTATAAAACAAGGATGTGCCAAAAGTGTGGTAAAAGGGGTCACACAGAAAATATATGCCGAGGACCAATGATGTCGATGAAAGGAGGAAGGACTAGAACCTGCTACAGTTGCCACCAACTTGGACATGTGGCGAGAGAATGCGCGATGGGAACAAAACATAATCAACCAAGAGCAAACAATCCAAGTCAAATTATACAAATCAACATCATGCAGAAAATTGAACAGTTGAAAAAGATAATCCAACGGATACCAGAGGATATCCGGAAACGACCAACAAGAGAACAACAAGACCAACAACGAATCAAATGACAGAGACCACTAAACGAAGAAGCCAGAGAAATTCAAAGAAGATGGGAAAAGCGAGAACCCAACCCCGGAAGAATAAATATGATGAGATTAACGAACAAAGGGGAACCGCACACTGCGGAGCAGTGTGTTAACAAGGAAGGGAGCGATATAACCGTAATCAACGAGACGAAAGTGATAAAAGAAAATGGGTCACATCAATTGACGGAGCAATTGACAGAACTGAGTAGCGACGATAAAATAAAAATAATACAAGAGTTCACCAAAGAGGAAAAAAAAAGAGACGAAGATGTGATGAAACAGGGGACGAACCAAAAAGCAACGAGATTGTTACAAAGAATCGAATTCAAAGGGTATTACTACAAAAAAATTGAAGATAGAATTAGAAGAGAAGAACCAAAATTAACGGATGAGCAAGTAAAAGAAAAAGTAAAAGACAACTGGTTCAGGAAAAATGAGTGGTTCGAAAAGAAAAAACCAAGTAACAGAGCCAATATAAACATGCTGAGATAAATACAGAATGATCAGACGGACCAGGAAGACGAGAAAAGTGCGGCGAGTAGCCTGAGAAGTGAATTATTCCAATCAAGTGATGAAAATAATGAACAAGGAACACCTCAAAATAACGAAGAGGGTGAGAGCGACGATATAGAATCACTGATAGAAAATGACGATGAGGAAATATTTGAGGAAATTTCCGACACGGTATCGGAAAGAGAACGAAATGAGAGCTATATCAACGAACCAACATACAGAAAATGTATAAAACTGATAACTCAAGCATACCAGTGGGAAGGAGGTATATTAACGGCAACATGGAAAGATTTGGTGACGAAATATAAAGGAAAATTGAAAGAAGTTGAGCCAGATCAATGCCGGGTGAGTATTCAACACCTCGAAACTCAGATGCAGATTATTGAATTAAAAGTAACAAATATCGATGAACTGTATAATTGGGTACAGGAAAAGATTGGAACAAGTCATAAGAATAAACAGCTATACGATAATGGTTACAAAGTTAAAATGAGCATACATCTAGTAGATATGATGAGATGGCCAAACGAAGTTAATATCTTAATCTTAAAGAAAAATAGAGACAGCGAATCAGTAACGGAAATACTGAGGAAAATCCAACAGATATTCAACAATGAAGTGGAACCAGAAATAGAAAAGACTGAACAAAAGATAATGAAGGAAAATCAAATAATCGTAGTAAAACAAGCAATCGATCAAGCGAAGAAATATATTAACAGATTGAGGAAAAGATGGCCGCAGCTAATGAAACAGTTTGTCAAAGACGTACGGGATACTGAGATTATGGAATTTGAATATAAACGAGCAACGGAGTTGATATCAAAATATGGTGAATACGAGAGAATCAGATGTGACCAAGAATTACCATGGCCATCCAACAGAAAAGTGACAATAGTAAGAGAATCACTGAAGAATAGTCATTTAAATAAACACGAAGAAATGATCAAAACATCACATGTCGAAGACGACATTTTTGGAAAAGGCCGGAGTGGAAAAAATGACAAAGACCATAACGAAAAAAATGAGGAAGACGACGGGAACCCTGAAAGGAACAACGGAAATGGAAACTCAGGCGAACGAGATAATGAAGAAGACGAGGAGTCAGAAGATGAAGACGAAGACTTGAAGGATACTGAGGACAACTCAGACCAAAGTGAAGACAACCAACGTAATGAAACAGAGAACGACAAACGAAAGTCCCCACTACATAACATAGTAATGCGGAAGAATCTAAACCAGTCATTCCTACTACAAAGTATCCTGATAATACTAACGTCAATTTGCCTAACAGAAACGAAAAATACTCTAATTACGTTAATCCCGTTTTCCCAATTCGATTTCGATGATTTTACAATTTATTGATTTTTCTCGGATTTCCGGATTCTTGTCTTTCGTAATTGCTTTTGGCATTTTCTAATACCGCTTCCATCACACTTTCCATTACTATCGATTCTGTGCATGATCCCGCTTTCATTTGTCTTTTTTCTTCACTTACTTTTTATTTAAATTATTAAGCTAAATTTCATTTAAATTTATTTTAATTCACGGTCCTCAACAATAGGAAATAGAGAAGAAAATATTGTTTATATAGTAGTTGAAAATGTATCTCCATCAATAATTGGAGGAATCGATTTATTACGTAGGTTTGACATAAAATTAATGAAAGTTATAAAAAAACAACAACGTAAATGCAATCTAATATAATAATAGTATAAAAATATGCAACATTGAAGCTAAAGTTTGGAAAAGAAGGAGTAATAAACTTTGATTTAAAAGAGCAATAGAGTAGTATGATTGGTCACCGCCCAGCCAGGTCACCGCCCGGCCACATATACCCCCCCCCTCCCCCCCCCGGGGAAAAAAAATTTTTTAGAACGATGCCACATATTTTTAGAACTATTACGTAATCAATGCCTAATATTTTTAGAACTATTACGTAATTTTTTTTTTAAATTAAGTGATCTGGCGGGCTCACACTTATTTTCATCCCAAAAATTAATGTTCCCATTATCCGATTTTATTGACCGATACCTCATCTTAAAGCTCAGTCCAAGACCTTTCGAATGAGCTATAGGTATCTTATATATCTTTAATAGTTTTAATGTTATTAACATTTGATGACCACCATCTTTTCAAAGTTAAATTATTATTATTTTTCAAAATATTATTAAGTGATCTGGCGGGCTCACACTTTTTTTCTTCCCAAAAGTAATGTTCCCACCCACAGATTTTATTGGACGATACCTCATCTTAAAGCCCAATGCAAGACCTTTAAGATGAGTTATAGATTCCTATCATACGATGACTCATCTCATTTTTAGAACAAAGACAATGACTAACCCAATGTCTCATCATACTTTTAGAACGATGCCTAATATTTTTAGAATGATGCCTAATATTTTTAGAACTATTACGTAATTTTTTTTTTTAAATTAAGTGATCTGGCGGGCTCACACTTTTTTTCATCCCAAAAATTAATGTTCCCATTATCCGATTTTATTGACCGATACCTCATCTTAAAGCTCAGTCCAAGACCTTTCGAATGAGCTATAGGTATCTTATATATCTTTAATAGTTTTAATGTTATTAACATTTGATGACCACCATCTTTTCAAAGTTAAATTATTATTATTTTTCAAAATATTATTAAGTGATCTGGCGGGCTCACACTTTTTTTCTTCCCAAAAGTAATGTTCCCACCCACAGATTTTATTGGACGATACCTCATCTTAAAGCCCAATGCAAGACCTTTAAGATGAGTTATAGATTCCTATCATACGATGACTCATCTCATTTTTAGAACAAAGACAATGACTAACCCAATGTCTCATCATACTTTTAGAACGATGCCTAATATTTTTAGAACGATGCCTAATATTTTTAGAACGATGCCTAATATTTTTAGAATGATGCCTAATATTTTTAGAATGATTACGTCATAATTTTAGAACGATGCCTAATATTTTTAGAATGATGCCTAATATTTTTAGAACGATGACTCATACGATGACTCATCATATTTTTAGAACTAATATTTTTAGAATGATGCCTAATATTTTTAGAACGATGCCTCTTATTTTTAGAATGATTACGTCATACTTTTAGAACGATGCCAAATATTTTTAGAACGATGCCTAATATTTTTAGAATGGTGCCTAATATTTTTAGAATGGTGCCTAATATTTTTAGAATGATTACGTCATACTTTTAGAATGATGCCTAATATTTTTAGAATGATTACGTCATAATTATTATTATTATTATTATTATTATTATTATTATTATAATTATTATTATTATATAATCTATCCGACAAGATATTCTTTCCCCCTATGGGTACTGCACACAAGGGTACTACTCACAATCAACAAGTCACATGGGTACTGTTCATATTATTATTATTATTATTATTTTTTTCAAAGATATTTAGTTACATGCTCACTGCAAACTAAAGTAAATATGAACAGTATTATCAAATTAAATAAAAATAATAAAACTTTATAAAATTTAAATTCTTTTAATGGCTCAAAACAAAGTCCTAATCCATAGTGACAACATTACTAGTTTGCAATAATAAAACAATTTTTAATATACTTTCTATGTTTAAACACTTAAGGAATGTTTAATAATATTACACAATATAATGATTTTTATCCATAGAAAGAAATACGAAAACTTTTCATTAATAAAATCAACACAAATCAATGTTTTTACAAAGTTATATTAATTTATCACAGGAAAAAGATATTAAAATCGCTTAATCACTCAATTGTACATCATCAATATCGATTTCGTCACTCAATTGTACATCGTCAATATCAATTTCATCATTAGGATCATCACCAGAATCGAAATCTGGACTTAAACCATT
This sequence comes from Schmidtea polychroa, assembly GCA_959609185.1. Taxonomy (NCBI): domain Eukaryota; kingdom Metazoa; phylum Platyhelminthes; order Tricladida; family Dugesiidae; genus Schmidtea; species Schmidtea polychroa. Next base: position 25,004 of record CAUHTR010001102.1, read on the forward strand.
GAAAAGTGGACCCACTTCCTCATCACCAGAAACAAAATCTGGACTTAATCCTCCGAATAGTGGCCCAACTTCTTCAAATATTTGATCATCATTTATGTCATCTAGTGCTAAATAATGACCAAATGCGAGACTGGAATTTTTCCCCACCCAAAACCACTTGTCGTCGTTGTTTGTCAACGCGATTTTATTGTTTTTAAATGTGTACAATTGATGGTTCCGCGTCCCTATCTTACTTTGTGGCACAGAAAATACTACGTTGTTATTGTAGCATTCTAAATATGAATCGTGCCTAATTTCTGTACCTATTAACCGGACTCCTTTTGCTTTTAAATGATCTTTAGCCCCTAACAAACTATAGCACTTGGGTCTTAAGAAAACCCATTCCTTATACCCTAGACCTTTACTTTCATCTTTAAATTTACCTATCACCGAATCAAGGTTTCTAGAGTATAAGGGATGTGCAGGGTCATAGTTGGAAGTGTCTAAAAGATTGTCACGAATCATTGCCGGCAAAAGAGTGTCAAGCTTACAGTGCCTAACCTCAAGAAAAAAGGAGTCAGTATCGCCGGCAACGATATTTATCTCACATTTAAATTCATTTCTATATTTAGCCAATTCTTTATACTGTAACTGGTACATCCTCAGTTTAGACAGGTCTAGCACCGTTTGGCCAATGTAACTAGGCCTGTCTAAACATATAGAATCCTTATTGAGATGTGCAGCAATCAAGTCATCATCAATTTTGATAGATTTCTTGAAAGTCGGCTTTGAAGCATATACAATCATCTTTTCAGATGAATTGCATAGCCTCAAATTCATCCGTTTTTTAAGGTTTTCTACGGATTTCCCATACAGACTATTATTAAATAATTTGTATAGATCTCTATGCAGCTCACATGTAGAATTGGCTCTCAAATTAGTGTTTTTGTCTATGTAAGATTTAAAAATGGGTGCATGCTTAAATTTGATTGCTCTATGTACATTTTTAATAATAGCCCCCAATTCTATATATAACTTGAGAAGTCGCCAATGAAGAACGTGGTTCTTCTTCGGCCAATGCGTGAGCATCAGCTTCTCAACTTTAGAATTTGGCGGGCACATCTTTTCAGGAGCAAGAGGAAAATCATTCAGAAAATCATGCAAACAATCAGGGATATCGATATCTACCTCCATAGTATAACCATATGGAAGGTTATCGATATCAGCATTCATACATTCATTCAAGACAGAATCAAGATCATCATACACCCAAACAAAGTCAGCATAAGGCAGATTTTGGCTTAAGGCCCAACCATACAAGTTATTAATATCAATATACAAGAGTTCTGTGTCTTCAGAACTTGCAACATAATGTTTGTTAACAAATGTTAACCCACCACGTATCCCTCCTTCATAGAAATTAAACATTTCCATGTCCTGCAAAAGTTCAATGGGTTCCGTTAATGTCATAAGCGCAGAGGCCCATGACATACCGGGAATGCCATAGAAATTAAGAGGCTCAAGACCATTGTAAGCAATGGCCTTTTCACGGAATTGTTGAAAATAGTCTGCGAGGAGAAACACGTCTAATTTAAGGTAAGTTAACATGTAATCTAACATGTTGTTACAGTTTTGCTGAGTCCAAATAACTTGGGCTAATGCATATTCATCATTAGACACAGAATCCCAGATAGGTGGCAATTCAAGAGTCGATTCCAGAACCTCAAGAGATGTGGCAAAGTCATAAGGAAAGATACCTTTGGCTCGAACAATTGCGCCATCGAAAACAGAAGAAGTTAAAGGCAGATCGGAAAGAGTCTTAACCGCTTTTGCTAAAGATGAATTAACAAACTGCATGCTGTCAATAAAACGAACAGACAATTTGTTAATGTACGCGATAAGAGAGATGAATTTCTCAGTAGTGGTCGGAATAATATTTAATTCCCAAGAAGGAAAATTATTGAGACCGTACTTCAAAATATGATGGAGATCATACCCCCTCAAATTGTGAAAAACCACAGGTAACTGTTTCTGAATTCGTCGAGAAACATTACATTTCCTACAGGCAGCACCAAGATACTTACCTGAAAAGTGACAATGATCCCTAACTCTATTTCTAATGAATTTTTTACAAAGGTAGCAGGTTCTGGAATCACGAAAGGCCCGCTCTTCAGCGAAAGACAAGGTTTGCATGGGCTTTTTCCCATTAATTTCGTAATATGGCAGGACAATTGTCATAGCAATTTCCTCCACCTTACGCAAGAAAGATAGGATGCAATCATCCCCAACAAACTCATAATAAAATTTGGAGTTATTATAATTATTTATTAATAATAAACCTGCTGTTATTGGCAAATGCTTTTGATGGTGTATTATATCCCCCGGTAAAATTGATTCAAAGTCTGCATATATCACGAATGGCGGGGTTATGGTTTTCGCATAATTTTGAAAAATTAAATTTTTCTCTTTAGGTAGCGTGTATAATGTAGTACCTATCTGGTTCTTACTGCAAAGTGCAACATGAATATCAAATGCATTTTTATGTCTAAATCCGTTAAGACAATGGGGACACCAGTTTACACAAATTTGAACACTACAAGAGCTACTACGGTGCGAGTTCATTAATTTTTGCAAATTGAAAACTGCGGTATAATGGAAATTATCTCCGTCTTCCAATAAAAGTAAATATATGGGTTCACCACCTATAACCTTAGATCGGTGAATTATATCCAATTGAGGATGATGTGGAATATAATTATCGTCAACTATATTTTCAAAAGGCTTAGCTGGGGTCGTTCTATATGTTAAAACATTTATTGCTAAATTTAAATCCTTATTTTTCATCTCGAATTTAGGAATATCACATAGTTTCATTGGACAGTCGGAAATGGGGTCAAAATTTAACTCGTCAAGATAATTTTCATAGGAACTAACACGGTACCTATGACTATGTACTACATTACGTTTTAAAAGTGCTAAAATACTATATATAAAGCACATATCATCAGTGTTTTTAACGTTTACTATTGCATTTTTAGAATTTAAAGATGATGGGGTGGGGATGTAACTATGTCCAGCTAGCCTATTCATATGTGTAAATTTTGTTAATATAAAATCTATTTCTTTGATTTTAACAACCCGCCATCCACTACCCAAATATGTGAATTTTTCTATTTTATTATTTAATTTGTGAACCCCCTCACTTAGAAAACTATCTGAAAAAGCCTCTGCCCTATTCGAGAAGAAATTATCTTTAATTTCACCATCTTTTTCAAATTGAATCAAAACAGAGAATTGTATTTTCACCGACCCCATTCTGTTTATTTCATGATTTAACTTATTAACGATTTTATCGGTTATCGTTATTTGAACGATGTTATCCTTTTCTACATTAAATCGTAAATTCTTTCGAACCCCCTTAAAATCAATTTCGATTTCAGGTTCATCGTCAATATCGACTGAACCGCCTACTTGAATATTATTAACCACAGTTATTTGTTCTAATTTATTAATTTTAGAGGGAGCATCAGACCCAATACTAACAGCAGGTCTTTTTAAATTATTATTTACATTAATAACATTATTAATTAGAGGTTTTGTAATATTATTTACATTAGTTTTATTTACAGGTTTTGTATTATTATTTACAGGTTTTGTATTATTATTTACAGGTTTTGTATTATTTACATTAGTTTTAATTATAGGTTTTGCGGTATTTCGCAATTTGTTAAATAAATCCTTTTTATTTAAAGAGAACTGATTTAAATGGGATTTATGTATACTGTAAAACTCTAAATATTTAATGCTATGGGAAGTCTCGCATATTGGGCATATATAGTACTTGATGCCATAAAATTTACGACCATAATATTTTTTCATCACTTTGTGACATAAATTTGAGTGACCAGTTGAAGCCTGGCAGTAATGTGGATATAATTTGCCTGTTAATTATATTTATCAATTAATATTAATCATGAAATTGTATTTATATTAATAAAGTCTTGTAAACTATAAATGTGTGATTTTATTATTATTATTATTATTACTATTATTATTATCATTATTATCATTATTATTGATGCAGCTGCATGCTCACTGCAGACTACATTTAATAAAGGGTAATTATTACATAATAAATATTTAGTTTGACGCAGCTGCATGCAGATTAAATTTAAAGATTGTATTTATTACATAATAAATAGTTGACGCAGCTGCATGTAGATTAAATTTAAAGATTGTAATTATTACATGATAAATAGTTGATGTAGCTGCATGCAGATTACATTTAAAGATTGTAATTATTACATAATAAATAGTTGATGTAGCTGCATGCAGATTACATTTAAAGATTGTAATTATTACATGATAAATAGTTGATGCAGCTGCATGCAGACTACATTTAAAGATTGTATGTATTACGTAATAAATATTTAGTTTGACGCAGCTGCATTTAGACACATTTAATAAAGGGTATGTATTACGTAATAAATAATTAGTTTGATGTAGCTGCATGCTCACTGCAGACTACATTTATTGGGGCAATCATAATAATAAACTTGATGCCATAAAATTTACGACCATAATATTTTTTCATCACTTTGTGACATAAATTTGAGTGACCAGTTGAAGCCTGGCAGTAATGTGGATATAATTTGCCTGTTAATTATATTTATCAATTAATATTAATCATGAAATTGTATTTATATTAATAAAGTCTTGTAAACTATAAATGTGTGATTTTATTATTATTATTATTTTATTATTATTATTATTATTATAATTATTATTAATATCCAAATAAAGACTACATAATCATTGTGCATGCACAAAGTCATGACTAACAAAGATGTGCAATCCCATTTGATACCATTTGATTGGCTGATAGAGGAAAAAGTATTCAGGAATATATTCTGATTGGTTGAGACATGGAAATATTCCTGTTCTATATAAACATTGACAAATCTAAAATTTGTCATAATTATTCTTAAATTTACAAATTTTAAATTAAAATGGACGCTGATTTATACAATATTTTGAATGCCATGTTGATGGGTGAAAATGGTAAATTATTTAGTTATTATTATTATTATTTATTATTATTTTAGAGAATTTATGGTACCAAGTGACCGAAGATGATTCAATTTTGAATGCTGATAGGATTTTCGGTAAATTTAAATATTTTAATTTTTATGAAATTATTATTATTTTATTTAGAACCTATTATAATTAGCGACGATGATGATGTCGTATTTATTGGGCAAACTAATGCCCCAGTTTCCTGTAATGTTTTCAATAAACAAAGTAAATTTATTTTATTATAGTATATTATTTTTTAAAAATCATTTTAGCGTTTAATGATGACATGGATACCCCAATTAATAATGATGAGGAAAACAATATGGAAAATGCCCTCACTTCTATTGAGGAGAATAATGCCCTCACTTCTATTGAGAAGAATAATTCCCTCACTTCTATTGAGGAGGTAGCTGATGAGGAATCTGATTCCGATCAGGAATCACAATGTAAGCATTTATTTATTTTTATATTTCTTTAACAAAATTTTTAAAATTTTCTTAATAACTTTTTTAAACATTTGCATAAATCTTATTCGTAAAATTATTATGTTTTTGAATTATTATTATTGTAATTATGAAAAAAAAATTATGAAGAAAATACTATGATGGAAATTATAAAGAAATTACTATGATGAAAATTATGAAAATGAAGAAAACTATTATAACGAAAATGAAGAAAATTATGAAAATGTTATATTGAAATTATTATAACGAAAATAGAGAAAATTATGAAATTATTAGGTTATGCAAATGTTTAAAAAAGTGATTAAGAAACTATAGTTTTAAAATATTCCTTGTAGTTTGCAATGAGCAACTACATTAGTTAAAATAATAATAATAATAATAATAATAATAATAATAATGTTAATGATAATAATAATAATGATAATGATAATAATATATCTTGTAGTCTGCAGTGAGCATGCAGCTACATATCTCTTTTATCATGATTGCCCCAATAAATGTAGTCTGCAGTCAGCATGCAGCTACATATCTCTTTTATTATGATTGCCCCAATAAATGTAGTCTGCAGTGAGCATGCAGCTACATCAAACTAATTATTTATTACGTAATACATACCCTTTATTAAATGTGTCTAAATGCAGCTGCGTCAAACTAAATATTTATTACGTAATACATACAATCTTTAAATGTAGTCTGCATGCAGCTGCATCAACTATTTATCATGTAATAATTACAATCTTTAAATGTAATCTGCATGCAGCTACATCAACTATTTATTATGTAATAATTACAATCTTTAAATGTAATCTGCATGCAGCTACATCAACTATTTATCATGTAATAATTACAATCTTTAAATTTAATCTACATGCAGCTGCGTCAACTATTTATTATGTAATAAATACAATCTTTAAATTTAATCTGCATGCAGCTGCGTCAAACTAAATATTTATTATGTAATAATTACCCTTTATTAAATGTAGTCTGCAGTGAGCATGCAGCTGCATCAATAATAATGATAATAATGATAATAATAATAGTAATAATAATAATAATAATAAAATCACACATTTATAGTTTACAAGACTTTATTAATATAAATACAATTTCATGATTAATATTAATTGATAAATATAATTAACAGGCAAATTATATCCACATTACTGCCAGGCTTCAACTGGTCACTCAAATTTATGTCACAAAGTGATGAAAAAATATTATGGTCGTAAATTTTATGGCATCAAGTACTATATATGCCCAATATGCGAGACTTCCCATAGCATTAAATATTTAGAGTTTTACAGTATACATAAATCCCATTTAAATCAGTTCTCTTTAAATAAAAAGGATTTATTTAACAAATTGCGAAATACCGCAAAACCTATAATTAAAACTAATGTAAATAATACAAAACCTGTAAATAATAATACAAAACCTGTAAATAATAATACAAAACCTGTAAATAAAACTAATGTAAATAATATTACAAAACCTCTAATTAATAATGTTATTAATGTAAATAATAATTTAAAAAGACCTGCTGTTAGTATTGGGTCTGATGCTCCCTCTAAAATTAATAAATTAGAACAAATAACTGTGGTTAATAATATTCAAGTAGGCGGTTCAGTCGATATTGACGATGAACCTGAAATCGAAATTGATTTTAAGGGGGTTCGAAAGAATTTACGATTTAATGTAGAAAAGGATAACATCGTTCAAATAACGATAACCGATAAAATCGTTAATAAGTTAAATCATGAAATAAACAGAATGGGGTCGGTGAAAATACAATTCTCTGTTTTGATTCAATTTGAAAAAGATGGTGAAATTAAAGATAATTTCTTCTCGAATAGGGCAGAGGCTTTTTCAGATAGTTTTCTAAGTGAGGGGGTTCACAAATTAAATAATAAAATAGAAAAATTCACATATTTGGGTAGTGGATGGCGGGTTGTTAAAATCAAAGAAATAGATTTTATATTAACAAAATTTACACATATGAATAGGCTAGCTGGACATAGTTACATCCCCACCCCATCATCTTTAAATTCTAAAAATGCAATAGTAAACGTTAAAAACACTGATGATATGTGCTTTATATATAGTATTTTAGCACTTTTAAAACGTAATGTAGTACATAGTCATAGGTACCGTGTTAGTTCCTATGAAAATTATCTTGACGAGTTAAATTTTGACCCCATTTCCGACTGTCCAATGAAACTATGTGATATTCCTAAATTCGAGATGAAAAATAAGGATTTAAATTTAGCAATAAATGTTTTAACATATAGAACGACCCCAGCTAAGCCTTTTGAAAATATAGTTGACGATAATTATATTCCACATCATCCTCAATTGGATATAATTCACCGATCTAAGGTTATAGGTGGTGAACCCATATATTTACTTTTATTGGAAGACGGAGATAATTTCCATTATACCGCAGTTTTCAATTTGCAAAAATTAATGAACTCGCACCGTAGTAGCTCTTGTAGTGTTCAAATTTGTGTAAACTGGTGTCCCCATTGTCTTAACGGATTTAGACATAAAAATGCATTTGATATTCATGTTGCACTTTGCAGTAAGAACCAGATAGGTACTACATTATACACGCTACCTAAAGAGAAAAATTTAATTTTTCAAAATTATGCGAAAACCATAACCCCGCCATTCGTGATATATGCAGACTTTGAATCAATTTTACCGGGGGATATAATACACCATCAAAAGCATTTGCCAATAACAGCAGGTTTATTATTAATAAATAATTATAATAACTCCAAATTTTATTATGAGTTTGTTGGGGATGATTGCATCCTATCTTTCTTGCGTAAGGTGGAGGAAATTGCTATGACAATTGTCCTGCCATATTACGAAATTAATGGGAAAAAGCCCATGCAAACCTTGTCTTTCGCTGAAGAGCGGGCCTTTCGTGATTCCAGAACCTGCTACCTTTGTAAAAAATTCATTAGAAATAGAGTTAGGGATCATTGTCACTTTTCAGGTAAGTATCTTGGTGCTGCCTGTAGGAAATGTAATGTTTCTCGACGAATTCAGAAACAGTTACCTGTGGTTTTTCACAATTTGAGGGGGTATGATCTCCATCATATTTTGAAGTACGGTCTCAATAATTTTCCTTCTTGGGAATTAAATATTATTCCGACCACTACTGAGAAATTCATCTCTCTTATCGCGTACATTAACAAATTGTCTGTTCGTTTTATTGACAGCATGCAGTTTGTTAATTCATCTTTAGCAAAAGCGGTTAAGACTCTTTCCGATCTGCCTTTAACTTCTTCTGTTTTCGATGGCGCAATTGTTCGAGCCAAAGGTATCTTTCCTTATGACTTTGCCACATCTCTTGAGGTTCTGGAATCGACTCTTGAATTGCCACCTATCTGGGATTCTGTGTCTAATGATGAATATGCATTAGCCCAAGTTATTTGGACTCAGCAAAACTGTAACAACATGTTAGATTACATGTTAACTTACCTTAAATTAGACGTGTTTCTCCTCGCAGACTATTTTCAACAATTCCGTGAAAAGGCCATTGCTTACAATGGTCTTGAGCCTCTTAATTTCTATGGCATTCCCGGTATGTCATGGGCCTCTGCGCTTATGACATTAACGGAACCCATTGAACTTTTGCAGGACATGGAAATGTTTAATTTCTATGAAGGAGGGATACGTGGTGGGTTAACATTTGTTAACAAACATTATGTTGCAAGTTCTGAAGACACAGAACTCTTGTATATTGATATTAATAACTTGTATGGTTGGGCCTTAAGCCAAAATCTGCCTTATGCTGACTTTGTTTGGGTGTATGATGATCTTGATTCTGTCTTGAATGAATGTATGAATGCTGATATCGATAACCTTCCATATGGTTATACTATGGAGGTAGATATCGATATCCCTGATTGTTTGCATGATTTTCTGAATGATTTTCCTCTTGCTCCTGAAAAGATGTGCCCGCCAAATTCTAAAGTTGAGAAGCTGATGCTCACGCATTGGCCGAAGAAGAACCACGTTCTTCATTGGCGACTTCTCAAGTTATATATAGAATTGGGGGCTATTATTAAAAATGTACATAGAGCAATCAAATTTAAGCATGCACCCATTTTTAAATCTTACATAGACAAAAACACTAATTTGAGAGCCAATTCTACATGTGAGCTGCATAGAGATCTATACAAATTATTTAATAATAGTCTGTATGGGAAATCCGTAGAAAACCTTAAAAAACGGATGAATTTGAGGCTATGCAATTCATCTGAAAAGATGATTGTATATGCTTCAAAGCCGACTTTCAAGAAATCTATCAAAATTGATGATGACTTGATTGCTGCACATCTCAATAAGGATTCTATATGTTTAGACAGGCCTAGTTACATTGGCCAAACGGTGCTAGACCTGTCTAAACTGAGGATGTACCAGTTACAGTATAAAGAATTGGCTAAATATAGAAATGAATTTAAATGTGAGATAAATATCGTTGCCGGCGATACTGACTCCTTTTTTCTTGAGGTTAGGCACTGTAAGCTTGACACTCTTTTGCCGGCAATGATTCGTGACAATCTTTTAGACACTTCCAACTATGACCCTGCACATCCCTTATACTCTAGAAACCTTGATTCGGTGATAGGTAAATTTAAAGATGAAAGTAAAGGTCTAGGGTATAAGGAATGGGTTTTCTTAAGACCCAAGTGCTATAGTTTGTTAGGGGCTAAAGATCATTTAAAAGCAAAAGGAGTCCGGTTAATAGGTACAGAAATTAGGCACGATTCATATTTAGAATGCTACAATAACAACGTAGTATTTTCTGTGCCACAAAGTAAGATAGGGACGCGGAACCATCAATTGTACACATTTAAAAACAATAAAATCGCGTTGACAAACAACGACGACAAGTGGTTTTGGGTGGGGAAAAATTCCAGTCTCGCATTTGGTCATTATTTAGCACTAGATGACATAAATGATGATCAAATATTTGAAGAAGTTGGGCCACTATTCGGAGGATTAAGTCCAGATTTTGTTTCTGGTGATGAGGAAGTGGGTCCACTTTTCAATGGTTTAAGTCCAGATTTCGATTCTGGTGATGATCCTAATGATGAAATTGATATTGACGATGTACAATTGAGTGACGAAATCGATATTGATGATGTACAATTGAGTGATTAAGCGATTTTAATATCTTTTTCCTGTGATAAATTAATATAACTTTGTAAAAACATTGATTTGTGTTGATTTTTATTAATGAAAAGTTTTCGTATTTCTTTCTATGGATAAAAATCATTATATTGTGTAATATTATTAAACATTCCTTAAGTGTTTAAACATAGAAAGTATATTAAAAATTGTTTTATTATTGCAAACTAGTAATGTTGTCACTATGGATTAGGACTTTGTTTTGAGCCATTAAAAGAATTTAAATTTTTATAAAGTTTTATTATTTTTATTTAATTTGATAATACTGTTCATATTTACTTTAGTTTGCAGTGAGCATGTAACTAAATATCTTTGAAAAAAAAAATAATAATAATAATAATAATATGAACAGTACCCATGTGACTTGTTGATTGTGAGTAGTACCCTTGTGTGCAGTACCCATAGGGGGAAAGAATATCTTGTCGGATAGATTATATAATAATAATAATTATAATAATAATAATAATAATAATAATAATAATAATAATAATAATATTAATAATAATAATCAACGATTTAAACAAATTAAAACAAAAATTAATAGTTCTAAAAATATTAGGCATCATTCTAAAGTATGGCGTAATCGTTCTAAAAATATTAGGCATCATTCTAAAAGTATGACGTAATCGTTCTAAAAATATTAGGCATCCATTCTAAAAATATTAGGACATCATTTAAAAGCTATGACGATCCTATTCTAAAAATATTAGGCCATCATGTCTAAAATATTAGGCATCGTTCTAAAATATGACGTAATCATTCTAAAATATTAGGCATCATCTCAAAATATTAGGCATCGTTCTAAAAATATTAGGCATCATTCTAAAATATTATGATCGTTCTAAAAATATTAGGCATCATTCTAAAGTATGACGTAATCGTTCTAAAAATATTAGGCATCATTCTAAAAATATTAGGCATCATTCTAAAAATATTAGGCATCATTCTAAAATATTAGGCAATCATTCTAAAATATTAGGCATCATTCTTAAAATTATGACGTAATCATTCTAAAATATTAGGCATCATTCTAAAAATATTAGGCATCGTTCTAAAAGTATGATGAGACATTGGGTTAGTCATTGTCTTTGTTCTAAAAATGAGATGAGTCATCGTATGATAGGAATCTATAACTCATCTTAAAGGTCTTGCATTGGGCTTTAAGATGAGGTATCGTCCAATAAAATCTGTGGGTGGGAACATTACTTTTGGGAAGAAAAAAAGTGTGAGCCCGCCAGATCACTTAATAATATTTTGAAAAATAATAATAATTTAACTTTGAAAAGATGGTGGTCATTAAATGTTAATAACATTAAAACTATTAAAGATATATAAGATACCTATAGCTCATTCGAAAGGTCTTGGACTGAGCTTTAAGATGAGGTATCGGTCAATAAAATCGGATAATGGGAACATTAATTTTTGGGATGAAAAAAAGTGTGAGCCCGCCAGATCACTTAATTTAAAAAAAAAAATTACGTAATAGTTCTAAAAATATTAGGCATTGATTACGTAATAGTTCTAAAAATATGTGGCATCGTTCTAAAAATTTTTTTTCCCCGGGGGGGGAGGGGGGGGTATATGTGGCCGGGCGGTGACCAATCATACTACTCAATAGAATTAATAAGATTAAGGTGTAACAACAAGCTTTATGGAGTAATAAAAAAAGCCGAAGTATTTATGATAGATAAGTGGGATATAGGCAGAATCAATCTATTAAAGCATGATATTAAAACTGTTGAAGGACCAATCCATTTGAACCCAAGAAGACAACCAGGCCACTTCAATGAAAAGATTGAAGAAACTATAAAATATTTAAAAGAAAAGGACATAATTAGGAATTGTGACTCACCATGGAATACGCCGTTAGTATGTATCTGGAAGAAGGAGAAAAATTATAATAGATTATGTTCAGATTTTAGAAGTTTAAATAAAATGACGGAAAGACAAATCTTCCCAATGCTAAATATTAAAGAGATGTTAGATTCATTAAATGGGTCAATGTAGTTTAGCACCATTGATCTGGGAAGCGCGTTCTCAACAAGATCTGGACAGTTTTGCTTTAATTAGGATGCCATTCGGAATCGCAGCTGCTCCAGCTACATTCTAAAAATTAATGAATATGAATTTAGGAAAATTAATATGGAAAATTGCTATAGTGTATCTAGATGATTTTTTAATATTCTCAAAAGACAAAGAAGATCATATAAAAGGAATAAATGACATATTAGAAAAAATAATAGAAGCAGGAATGAAAATAAAACCTGAAAAATGCAAAATTTTGGTGAAGGAGACAAAATTTCTTGGTTACATTATAACTTGTAAAGGTGTTAAAGTTGATGAAGCTAAAAGCGAAACAATGAAAGGGTTTCAAAGACCAAAATGTTTAAAACAATTGAGGAGTTTCTTGGGACTGTGCTATTATTACATAAAGTTTATAAAGAATTATTCAAAATTCGCAAGAATATTAGATTCGATGTGTGGAAACAATAAAGACAAGTTAGCTTGGTCACAAGAATGTCAAGAAAGTTTTGAGGAATTGAAGAAAGCAGTATCAACTATACCAGTTTTAATATATCATGATTATAAGAAAGAATTAATTTTGGATATGGGTGAAGTTATAAAAACCAGTCTTCAAATAAAAAAGCTCTTACTCAAGTTTTACGGTTGCATGACAAAATCACTTTTTAAGTCTGAGATTTTCTGAACTATACATGGTGTTTTTAGTTTGAAATCGCCAACAGCGATAGTTGATAGACGATGTTTCGCAGCATTTAAACCAAGGAATGTATTCTTCGCGCAAGTTGAATGTTCTTTGGGTATTTTTTTCTCGGAAAGAGGCATATATCATCTACGTTAAATACAGTTTATGTATAATAACCATTTTTCTCTATTACGCCTGTTATGTGTCAGGAAAATATGCTGCTTCTTTATTTCCATCTACAGCCTTTCCACCTTCTGAAATGTCCCAACTGCATCGTTCAAAACCGTCCATTGCTGGCAACAAAATTCTCATGTTTTGTGTAGTTTACGTTTCATTTTTTTAGTTTGTTGAAAATCTGTTAAGCTTATCTACATATGGAATTCTCTTTCACTGAAAAATTCTCCACATTCACTTGATTTTCGAATCATGATTTAAGCAAAGTTTCCATATTGGTAATAATCCCGTGTCGTTTACAAAATTTATCTTTAATAATAATAAAAACAGTAAGGTCTAATTTCTGTGGTATTTCGCATCGTTTTCTGCATATTCAAAATCTTTAATAAAGTTGTGTTTTGATTCAAAAATTTTAACTTCCTTTTTTTTGTTGAATTTGAAGAAAGACTTTTTAGTGATGTAATGGTATGTTGAAATATAATAAATTATTAAATTTATAATATAATACAGTCTATAGATTTGGCTAGGGCATGAATGAGAAATTACGTATTTCTGAATTTTTTTTTCTTTGCTTGAGTGATTTTGGCATATACACCCGTTTCCACAATATAAGAGTTTCTATAATCTAAAAAAAAATCGATAAAATTATATTATAGCAACACACAAACAGTTTTGCTTTAATTAGGATGCCATTCGGAATCGCAGCTGCTCCAGCTACATTCTAAAAATTAATGAATATGAATTTAGGAAAATTAATATGGAAATTTGCTATAGTGTATCTAGATGATTTTTTAATATTCTCAAAAGACAAAGAAGATCATATAAAAGGAATAAATGACATATTAGAAAAAATAAAAGAAGCAGGAATGAAAATAAATCCTGAAAGATGCAAAATTTTGGTGAAGGAGACAAAATTTCTTGGTTACATTATAACTTGTAAAGGTGTTAAAGTTGATGAAGCTAAAAGCGAAACAATGAAAGGGTTTCAAAGACCAAAATGTTTAAAACAATTGAGGAGTTTCTTGGGACTGTGCTATTATTACATAAAGTTTATAAAGAATTATTCAAAATTCGCAAGAATATTAGATTCGATGTGTGGAAACAATAAAGACAAGTTAGCTTGGTCACAAGAATGTCAAGAAAGTTTTGAGGAATTGAAGAAAGCAGTATCAACTATACCAGTTTTAATATATCATGATTATAAGAAAGAATTAATTTTGGATACGGGTGACAGTTTCGACTCCATAGGAGCAGTTTAACAATAGATATCGACCATAAGGTTATTTTATCTATTTGTTTTTAATTAATAAAAAGGCAACACACCCAACCACGAATATCAAAATTTTTGTTTGATTTAACTTTTGGGATTAAACTTTGAGAAGGGAATTGGCAGGTAACGGTAGAACAACCTGGTTCTATTCGATCGCACAAATGTCGGAACTATCTCTCCATCTTGACCCAACCTTATTAGTCCAGCGCTATGAGACAGTTGGACCCAGCGTGTGGCATCTTTAACTTAGGACGGTTTGTATAACCGATATCTGTCCTTTATTAGTAGTGGCATTTTTGGGTTATATATTTTGCATATTGTAAATACTGTGCACAATAAAATATATTTTTGAAACAGAATTATCAAGTGTTTAATCAATTCATATTATTATTTATAAAGTTTATCTTTTGGATTCAGATAAATCAGTAATTTGTGTAAGATATCTTAATCCACAAAATCAATCTTAACAATACTTCAAATACATTTTGTACTTTGTTTCAATTAGATTATACATGTATTTTGTTTCTTAATGTTCAGTATTATTTTTTTTATTAATTATTTCTGAATGTTTAAACACAAACTTGGTGCATGTGTATGTGTATACATAAATCAAACCACATCAAGTTCATTTTGTTTTTAGTTAACATTATATTAAACTTTTAAATTCTAATTAAAACAAAATGTCTTCAACAAAATTCATATCTAACGCATGAGTTCAATGAGAGACATTTTCCGAAAATTTATTTTTTAAAGAGCCACCATAGTGAACTACATATTTTTTTTTATTTCATTAATTTGATTAAAAAAGACTTAAACGCTATTTAAAACAATTATTTCAAAATTTAAGTAACAAACATAAAATATAATAAAAATCCATTAATAAAAAGTAATAAAATTTCTTGAATTAACGAAGACTTTTGGTCAAATCTTTGAAATTTGGTGTATACTTTGTTAAAGCTGGTCGCAGCAATTCTGTAAGATGCTGATTGGTCAACTGTGAACGATATTTCGACTTCACGAACTTCATTGTGGAGTACAAAGATTCACAACAATATGTTGTACCAAAAATTGAAATTAGACGGCAAGCAGCTTGTTTTAAGTGTGGATATTTTGCCTCTGGTACGAGTTTCCAAAATTCAATTATAGAAGTAACTTTATGGTGCATTTGCAAAGCCTGGTCCTCTTTCATATCTAATAACTCCAATTCCCCAACCGCTTTTTTAACAAGTATTACTTCAGAAATTGGAAATCCATCTTCAATAATATCACAAATAAAGGGGTTCACAAAAAATGCAAATTTAGATTTAAAACTTTTCAAATCTTCAAACCTACATTTGAAATCCGCTTGCAATTCTTCCAATTTTTCACTGTATTCGTTTACTTTTTCTTCTGTGATATCAATTTTATTAGCTTTTATTCGTGGAAAATGATTAAATATTTTCGACCTAAGATCGTTCACAAAAAGCCGAAGTTCAGCTTCAAAACTAAATAACGTTTGTGACAAATCAATAATTATCTTTTCTTTTCCTTGTAAAGCCAAATTTAATATTTGCAAATGTTTCATAATGTCTGTAAGGAACATTAAGTCAGAAAGCCAAGTTTCATTTTCTAATTCTGGGTATGCTATTCCTTTTTCTTTGGTAAATATTATGATAGGATTTAGGAGTTCCACAAAACGGTCCAAAACATTGTAAGTTGACAGCCATCTAACAATACACCATAAGGAGACATCATTGGGCAATTCATCTGTTTCATCATTTAATCTTAATTCTTCTAAAAAGTTTTTAAATTGACGATGTGTTTTGGCATTTGTTCTAATTAAATTCACAATCTTCAAAACAATCTTCCACACATTTTCGTATTTAAAGTACTTCGCTATGAGATGCTCGCGATGAATTATGCATTGAAGAGATAAGAAATGAGGAATATTTGGATCTCTGTTTAAAAGACCAATGAGACCTTGATTTTTCCCCATCATTGCAGGCGCTCCGTCTGTCGCAACACTTACAAGTTTATCACTCGCCAATTCAAACTTGTCCATCACTACATCAAGCGCAGTTTTGACATCGATACCGCGAGTTGTTTCTTTAAGAGCTACTAGGTCTAAAATTTCTTCCTTTACTTTTACGTCAGAAGATACAAAGCGGACAAAAACGGCTAATTGTGGAACATCCTGAATGTCAGTAGACTCGTCGAGAGCTAAACTGAATGCTGTACAATTTT
Source organism: Schmidtea polychroa (assembly GCA_959609185.1). Lineage (NCBI taxonomy): Eukaryota > Metazoa > Platyhelminthes > Tricladida > Dugesiidae > Schmidtea > Schmidtea polychroa. The sequence continues at coordinate 42,099 of CAUHTR010001102.1, forward strand.
TTAAATCACACATCAAATTATTTTCAACATTTTCGCTAATTTGGCCAATTCGACGCGCAGTTGTACGACGTGACATAGGAATACGTGAGATCAATTTATGTAGTTTTGAGTTATCCGGATCCAAAACTTTAATCACTTCTTCCAAGTTTCTCTTAATAAATTCACCTTCTCCATATGTACGTTTAGCACGAGCTATATTCCAAGCTATCAAAAAACTAGCTTCGTTGGCACTGTCATCTTCTCGACTAAAAGAAGACATTAGTCCTTGTTGGTTTTGAAGCCCTGATTGCAATGACTTAAGGTTTTCTGTTCGCAATTTTGAATTGAGTGGATATTGAATTGATAAGTGTGGATGACTTACTTCATAGTGTCGACGTAAATTGGTTACTTTGTAGTTGGAAATTGTAACTTTACAAATAAGACACAACGATTTACCATTATTGTCAATAAAAAAAACTTTTCTGTCCATTCTTCTTGAAAAGTTCTATTTTCTTGTTTGTATTTTCGTTTTTTGATGTTTTCTGAGGTCATTGTAATAATAAATTTGAATAACTTATATTACTGAAATTTAAACAAAATAATAAAAAGACATAAATTTAATTTTAATTAATTTAAAATTTTAAAATGCTTCATAAAAAATCTTCTTACCAAATTTTTCAAAAAACACGAATAGAAAACTATACTAAAATATACAAACGACCGCAATATTGTACAAACAAAAATACTAACTAATCAAAATTCACTAAATTTCACTAAATTTATTTTCATTGCTTCTCTCTCGTTGTTATAACAAAGCGCCGCCTACTACAAAATAATTTTAAAAAGCAGTAAAATTTTCAAATTCAATTATCAAAAATTCAATTATCAATGAGCCGCAGTTTACTCAACGAAGAGCCGCATTTGCCCACCGTTGTAATATATATTAAAATTTATAATAAATTTAATATATAATAATTCCTAGCTGTTTTCTTAACCTTTATCAGTCATGTTCTAATAGAAATAAGAGTAATAATTTAATCAATTAAAAAAGTTTTGTTTATAGTGTTATTGTTTTATTTCATCAATATTTACACATATTGATGTTCAAATAGTGATAACTAATTAAAGTCACTGTTGATGGATACTTTGGAAAATAGCATAGATGGTAAGAAGTTTGCGTTATTTTTAAATTTCTATAAAGATTTAGCGTGTTTCATATTTTTTTATAAAATAATTTTCTGTCATGTATTTAAATTTGTTAATTTTATTTAAAATATTGAACATTAAGTAAATTAATTTAACTGTAATATTTTATTTTAAATGCAAAACATTATTTAAATATTTTAAAGAACATCAAGTGATCAATGATATACCAGATTGGGAACTAAAATTAAATGAAAAAATTGCAAAAAATCATTACGGATTTTACAAAAGTCGAAGTGAAATTCATTATGGGCCTCCACCAAATTGGAATGACCAAATACCTAATCATGCAAACGAAGTTTTTATTGGTGCTCTACCCCGTGATGTAAATATATATGAATTAATATGTTTGATTGAAAGCACTCTTGGAGAAAATATTATTTATGAATTATCAGTAATGTTAGACACTTCACATAATTATTCATCTCTAAAAGTTATGCGAAATCGAGGATTCGCATTTGTTACTTTTCAAAATAAAGTTCTCGCAGCAGAATGCAGAGAGTTGGTAAGAGTTATTTTTATTTAAATTTCAATAATCATTGTGAGAAAATAATAAGTGTATTGAAAAATTTTAACAAAAAATGAAGAAGTCCGTTATAATGAATAATAATTTGCTTTTATAATAAATCATAACTAACACTATGCAATTTATAAACTTATCAGAACTTGGATTTTCAGTTTAGTATCTTTACTCCACAGATGTTTATGTTATAAATATCCATGTTAGATTTAATTTATTCGTATTTACGATTTTATTCTCTAAATCGTCTTTAATAGTACTTTGTAAAACATGTTATTTCAAAAATAGTTTAAATTTCGCACTTTTAATATTTGTCGTATCTATTAGAATTTCTTGCATTATTAATTAATTTTATATTTTATCTTGCTCTCATTATGCGCTTGTCATTAGAATCAAATTCTTCCAAATTCTATTTTTAATTGACTAAATACCCTAAGTTAATTTTTCAATAGTTATAGGATTTTCCCTCATCCACAGAAATCTTTGCTGCAGTTCAATAAGATCGTCAAATGTGACTCCAAGAGCTAGATAACATATTTGTCAACCGCAAAATTGATTTGCCTAGCTATGGTGACGCTTTTTATTACTTGGTTGACCTGATCATTTTATGGAGATGTCTTAGTAAAGAAATTTGGACAGAAGATTTTGCAATCACCCCTTAATTAATTTCCAGGAAACATTGTTCATTGATTCTTTTATAATTCTTACAGCTTCGAGTACATTGTACGTAGTCCCAAAATCTTTAACGTCAATACTTTCAGATTGCCTCATAGCTTCATTTAAAGGGATTGTCGAATGTTATAAGCATTAAAACATTTTATAACACCTTGGCCCATTGGTTGAGGTACACTGATATTATTCTGTGGTAGAGAAAGCTACTTTAACATGAAAATCGTAGTTGGTGAGGTTTGGTGTCCTTAATTATTATCACTTTAAACTGAATATCATGAGACATATGGCTTATGGTATGAAGTTATAAAAACCAGTCTTCAAATAAAAAAGCTCTTACTCAAGTTTTACGGTTGCATGACAAAATCACTTTTTAAGTCTGAGATTTTCTGAACTATACATGGTGTTTTTAGTTTGAAATCGCCAACAGCGATAGTTGATAGACGATGTTTCGCAGCATTTAAACCAAGGAATGTATTCTTCGCGCAAGTTGAATGTTCTTTGGGTATTTTTTTCTCGGAAAGAGGCATATATCATCTACGTTAAATACAGTTTATGTATAATAACCATTTTTCTCTATTACGCCTGTTATGTGTCAGGAAAATATGCTGCTTCTTTATTTCCATCTACAGCCTTTCCACCTTCTGAAATGTCCCAACTGCATCGTTCAAAACCGTCCATTGCTGGCAACAAAATTCTCATGTTTTGTGTAGTTTACGTTTCATTTTTTTAGTTTGTTGAAAATCTGTTAAGCTTATCTACATATGGAATTCTCTTTCACTGAAAATTCTCCACATTCACTTGATTTTCGAATCATGATTTAAGCAAAGTTTCCATATTGGTAATAATCCCGTGTCGTTTACAAAATTTATCTTTAATAATAATAAAAACAGTAAGGTCTAATTTCTGTGGTATTTCGCATCGTTTTCTGCATATTCAAAATCTTTAATAAAGTTGTGTTTTGATTCAAAAATTTTAACTTCCTTTTTTTTGTTGAATTTGAAGAAAGACTTTTTAGTGATGTAATGGTATGTTGAAATATAATAAATTATTAAATTTATAATATAATACAGTCTATAGATTTGGCTAGGGCATGAATGAGAAATTACGTATTTCTGAATTTTTTTTTCTTTGCTTGAGTGATTTTGGCATATACACCCGTTTCCACAATATAATAGTTTCTATAATCTAAAAAAAAATCGATAAAATTATATTATAGCAACACACAAACTTACCTGTGTGCAAAAATTTAATGTTCCGAATGTAGAAAGTTTTATTATAGGAATTGAGAAAGTGACAGAAAAATAATTTTACATACAAACACAGGACACATAATATAAAATACACGCAAATTTAATATAGCTTTTTTTGTTCCGAAAGTAGAGAGTCATTAACATACTGTTAACATATCATTAATTTAAAATTATTAAAATTCATGGCTGAAAAAAATTTGGATTTTGAATCTGACAACTCAACTTTGAGTTTTTGAGAAATGGACGACAAAACATCGTAAGATCTTTTTATAAAATATTTTTGAAGTTAATATTTCTTTAGATTTTCAGATATTTCTTTGGAGACATTTCCATTTGCGAAGGTGAAGATCTGACAATGTAAGAATTTTTTTATTTAATTACAAATAATTAAAATATTTTACAGCATATCAGATATTTCTAGTCAAACGCCTTTGTGTGAAGATATTCAACAAGTTCCACCGACATCTTTGGAATTGAAGAAAAAAATTCGAAAATCGTAAATTTTAATAACTTATTTTAAAAAAATAATATTTCCATAGAATTTCAGAAAATGACAAAATCCGTCTACATCGTCAAAGAGGCTATTGAAAATGAGCTGGAGAAAGAAGATTACAAAAACTTCTTAAAAAAATAAATGTGTTTGGTGATTATTTTATTTCTTTTTAATTAAAAATATATATAACTTACATTTATTGAAATAATTCCAAATTCATAACATATCATAAAATACCTAAAAAAGCACCTGAAATTTAATTATCAATGTATTATAAATATATTATAAATGCTGATTACAAGTAATATTTAAGAGCTTGAATAATGATCTCATAATTATATGAAATCAAAATTCAAGCCTTAAAATATACTTAAATTTAAAAAACTTACTTCTAAAACCATAAATAAAATTGAATTGAGAATGAAAAAATGAAATAAACATTCTCATAAATGGTGAGTCATCGATAGATGAACACACCAGCATGTATTATAGAGACTTTTAACATGTGGAAACGGGTGTAAATTGAGGATAGTTTGTTGAAAAGTTCTGTTTTTAATTCTAAACCAAGAAAATAAAAAACATTTGTTGTTGAATATATGTCATATGTTCTGTGTACCACTACATACGTCCTACTGTTATCAAATCTATCATATGTGGTGCGTTAGGTAAATCCCGGGACTCGGCAAGAATAAACAGGCTACTACCATTAGTACTCTAGTCCAGGGACTTATCTAACGCACCACGTAAGTATTTCTATACATATTTAGGACATGTACCATGGTTTCATATAAAATGAATTATGTAAATTTTAATTGGTTGACATTTATATATTTAATTATATTTATTCATTTTAATATTCCAATATGGAAAAAATAACAAGTTTAGCATAAAATTGTTGCCTAACAATGGTTTTTAATTTTATTTAATCTTCACAATAATTTGAATGAAGTTGAGTAATTAAAAGTATGAAAAAATTATAGTCTATTAGTAAAATTATCCATAGCTTTTGAAAATGATTTAATATAAAATTTGCAATTTCTTTTCTCGTCAATCTAATATATATTTGATTTTTATGATATAAAATTAATATCATAGATTTTTGATTGTCGAGCCTTCTTATTTTCGTCTTTTTTGATTGAACTTCTAAGGAAATATCTTTAAAAAAAATTTGAAAAAAGCTGTACCAGAAAATTTTATATTGTTTGAATTTATTAATAAATTTCTATCTTTAAAGATAAATAAAAATTGTAATTTTAGAAAAATCTAAAACAGGAAATTACACGCAATTAAATAAATATTCGCTTCATTGATATTTAGTGTATTTTGATCTTTGCGATTTTATTACTACCGTTTTCCCTCGAATAAAAGGATTGGTCCTTCCTTTCAAATAAAAGGACCACTGGACCGCTTATTTGAAAAGAAGGACCGGTCCTTTTATTCGAGGGAAGTACTACAACTTTTATATTCGTAAAAAATACAGTCAATTTTTCCAATACGAGGACGTTCTGACTTGGTTTTTTGTTTGTTGGGAAGATGTCATAGATAATTTCAATATTTTGCTGTCGGGTATATCAATCTGTCAAATTGAAACTGTAATTAAAATTATAAAAACGTTTATTCAAAATCACATTTTCATCGTAACCAACAAACAACATGTTTTTTTATTTTGTTTATATTTAAAAAAATTATATGTGACTGGTATTTTTAAAGTATTATTATTAAAAAATCGATTTAAGTAATATCCAAGTTTTAATAAAATATAATAAAAAAAAGTTTGTGCGTATCTTAAAGTTTCAGATTGGACTCTAAATTGGATCAAGACACAAACAGAACAAAAAGTCCAAAATTATTTTTCAATGTGTGGAATAGGCCCAAGGGATAGCTTTAATGTAGAAAAATTACATAACCCATTAAAAATGTTGCTATCACCATTAATGGATACATACGAGTGGTTAGAACTGTATGGAGCTGTTTTGAAACAAAATTGTTATTTTGATGAGAATCCTTCAGATTGGTTTTGGCCAGCAAATAGTATACCAAAAACCAGTTTCTTTATATGTATTATGAATTTGATACCAAATGATCAAGCAATGGATTTTGTAGAATGGATAAATATCTATGGACCCAAAAATAGTTAATATTATAAAAACAGACACGATTTCGATATGATATGTTATTGGGCTGTGGAGCATCAGTAACAGTATTGAGGAAGAATTTGTGGGGAAAAATAGACAAACCAGACCTTAAAAGTAGCACGATATAATTTTGTGGAGTTTTTTCAACTGGAGGTGAAGAAGTAATGGGATACATTACTATACCTTCCACATGGAATCAGAAGACCAAAATAATCATAGTAGTAGTGGTAAGAGATCAAGCCCAAATTCACAGGGGACGTTGATACAATGAAAGAGTTTGCAGTAAAGTTAGTAAAGATCAATAATATATAGAAATCCACACTGGTGAAAAAACAATAAATAAATCACTAGTGACGATATGAGGTGAGAGTAGAAAAGATATTCAATGAATATCAGGGAATACGGTAGAATTTTTATGGCATTGAAATTTGATCTGGGATTTACAAACTTAGTTCGACATGAGATGCGGATAACAGGAGGCCCAATAATGCAACATCCTCGACATCAACCAATGCACACGGAGAAAAGGAATTAAGAGCTGATAAGAGAGTTAATGAAAGCAAATGTTATTCGTTGTTGCAAGAGTCCTTGGAATGCCCTGTTAGGGATAGTAGGGAAGAAAGATGGATTCACCAGGATTTGTGTAGATTATCGTGGATTGAATGCCATAACAGAAAAGGAGTAATTTCCGGTGCCTAATACCAAATTTTTACTAGACTGTCTTGCGAATTCAAAAATATTTATGCCAGGTATATTATCAAGTAGAGTTGTCCCCAGAAATTCAAGAAATGATTACATTCAATACAAGTGTAGGACAATTTTGCTTCAATAGACTACTGTTTGGCTTAGCAACAGCCCCTGTGACATTCGAGAGATTGATGCACACAGTATTAGAAGGAATGCTATTTAATGGAATAGTAGTTTATCTAGTTGAAATCTTGATATGGGAAGTCAAAAAGACCAAGATCAACTATTAAGTGAAATATTCAGAAGAATTCAAATGGCAGGACTGAAGATAAATCCAGAAAAATGCAAATTCAATAAAACAGAATTGCGTTTCGTTGGGTACACAGATGGGTATCCAGACAAACAGAAAGAAAGTTGAAGAGGTCGAGAAAGCAGAACTACCAAAATGTTCAAAACAATTAAGATCGTTTCTCGGATTAATGAACTACAGTGATTTGTCTCGGTTTTTAAAAATTGGAAGCTTGTTGATAATAATAAATGTATGATGAATTTACAGAGTTTTAAAACCGATTTTGATATAACTTTACTGTTGTAGGAATTATAATGGAAAATACTTAGCAAATAATTAAAAATAATTTATTGAAAAACATTTTATGTATATATACAGGCCCGGCGTGAGACGGGTACGATGCGTGATTTTCACGCAGGCGCCACGGCGGAAAAATACAAAAGGCGGCAAAATTGTACAGAAATTTGTTATTTTCATAACAATTTCCATTCTATTGTTTAATAACTTAATGTTTTTATAATAAATATGAATTAAATTAAAAGTAATAAAGTTATATTGTTTTGTTATGTATGCATTTATCGTTTTTTTTACTCTTATTATGGAATGCGAAGGCGGTAATATGCAATTTTCACACATCTGAAACTCTAGCGCCGGTGCTGTATATATATATATATATATCAATTACCAGAAACTTAATCTTGAATTTTTAAATTATTATTTTTTATTTCATGTTCTTAATTAAGTTTGGAAAATATTTAATGAAGATATATTTCATAATATTCAACATATAGACAATTTTATGGATTGAAGGCTTTAGTTTTTAGCATTGATTAAAATTGGTTTTTCATTATTATATCCTGAAAACATGCACTAAACACTTAAAAAAATCTATTTGGAAAATGTATGTCATTTAATTTAAAGTGTTACACCATTGCCATTTATTAATGACTCGACTCGGTTAAAAAAATTTAACTTTTAATTGATTTTCATAAATAAATATTTATTTTATTCAAAATGGTAAATGATAATAGGTAGAAGAAAATAAATGATAATTAATACAATCCATTATTGCTTACATCATTAGTGTCAACGCATTTTCCTTTGAAATTATACATATACTGTCATCATTTATTTAGTGACATTAAGTAAAATGTTCAATTAAATCACAATTTATTCTCGGTAGTTATCAAACTATTAGTAATATTATAATTTTATATTTTGCTGATTGTAAAGTTATGAATTTTTTAAAAGAAAATAATTGATTCAATCAATAAATGGTTATTTGTTTGTAAAATCTCATAAAATTTAGTGCAAAAAGCTGAATATTTAATTAAATTAGATTAATACATTTTTATACAGGTTAGATAGACTTTTATATATTATTTTATAAGTGCAATAATTTTTAGTTAGAAAAATGCTATTATTTTATTATAAATATTGTAAAATTAATATTTCTACATTAATTAAAGTATAAACTTATAATATTTATTATTTACTTCTGTTAAAAAGCTTTCAATACAATAACTTATTTAGCTAGATAATAAAGAAATCAGACCAGGTAAACGAATACGTATGAATCAATCTACTCCAAATCTTCATTTATTTGTTGCCAATGTACCCAGCATAAAAAATAGAGAAGAATTACTGCGTGATCTCAGAGAATTTACAGGCTAGTAACATTTTCTTGATATATTTTTGTTTTAGGTTGTAATTGGCATTTTAATTCATATTAACATTCTCAATGGCGATATATTACAAAGCCAAGTTTAATTTATAAATGTTTATATTTACATACTATTAACAACACATATTTTTGATTATTATTTTATATATTTATTAATTAATATTTATATATTTTTTAACAAAGATTTATTTAAATAACATCCGGTATATCTTCAGTTGTTTCTTTGAATTGCCGGAATGATGGATCCGAATCGAATTATTGAACAGCAAATAAGTTACCTCCCATATAATGCCCATATGCATAACTTTTATTTTCCGCCAACCAAACCCTTTTTATCATCTGCGTTGATAAGTGCAGTTTTTTCATTTTTTATGGTGAATAGCTGGCGATTTCTACTAGTTATTCTAACATTTGAAACAGTATTACATTCAAGAGCCTGTCAAGATTAGTAACTGATATGTAATGGAAAGAGTCCAACAAAATTAAATTAATGGGAATTCTACCTACAACTTTAGACCTATGTATGACATCTAAAAAAGGATGTTTCAATTGGTTTTTCTCACATAATGCTTGATGTTTCTTAAAGCTTCACTCAATCTGAATCCATTCAAGCATCGTTTACACCAAATACTCGGAATTCTAACATTTGAAACAGTTTTACAATTCAAAAGCCTGACAAGATTAGTAACTGCTATGTAATTGAAAAGTCACTTTTCTCCAACAAAATTAAATTAATGGGAATTCCACCTACAACTTTAGCCAAATGTATTACATCTACAAAAGGATGTTTCAATACTTCCTTATCATTAACATTTATTAAGTCAAATTCATCATACGAAAGAACATTAATCGCATATGCAGGATTTTTAGCCTCAAATTTCGGGATAATACACAATTTCATTGGCAAATCAGAAGATGCAAAGACAAGATCTGATGGATTATAATTAGATGCTATATTTCTGTCATGTCTACTGACCTCATCATATTTTATAATAGACAAAATACTATAGATGAAACACATGTCGTCCATGTTTTTCACATTAACTGTACAATGTTTTAAGGATAATTTTGGAGGAGTATCAATACCTCATTGACCACTCAAACTACTTATTTGTTAATATTTTGTCAATTTTAAACTAATTTCCTTAATTTTATTAATTGACCAGTTGCTACCATTTTCGCAGACTTTGCAGTTATTTTTTCATTCAAAAGAGCAATACTGTCATCTATAAAGGTATCACTCATGGGTTTCGCCGTATTAGATATTATAAAAGACTGAAATTGTCCATCATTTTCAAATTCTACATCATTGCAGAATTAAATTTTAACATATCTCAATTCGGATATAACAGAATTTAATTTTGTTAATAATGGTGCAGGGATAATTAATTTTTTTTAAATTTAAAGAGACCATTTAAACAATAGCATGCGCCTTATTCAATTTAAATTTAATTAAAGGTTCATTAGAACCACCATATTGAACAATATATTCGTCATTTGATGAATGAACATCTTCATCATCGGAAATTACGAATAGTCTCGTTGGTTGTGGATAAACAGTAACAATTCGTCTTTTATTTAGATTAATAGATGCAAAAAGAATGTTCTTTGTACAAGAAAATTGATTTAAATGTGTACAGTGTTGACTAAAAAAGTCAGAAAAGTTATATTTTGGGAGCTCTTACAAATGGGACATATAAAGAAGGTGACTCGTTTATTCACATGTCGATAGTATTTTTTCATTATTTCATGGCAATTGCTGTCATCATGGATTTTACATTTACAATAATTCGGGTAAAGATTACCTTAATTATGAAATACCATTAAAATTATTCAAAAGTTTTTAAAATATCATAGAATAAAAGAAATTCGATATATAATTGTAATTATTACACAAAATATTATTATTACTAAATAATATTATTTCATTTCGATTTATTGACATATTGACACAATTTTTCTCTTTATTCGTATTACCTAAATTAATAATTAATTAAATCAATAAATTAAAATTTACCAAATTTTTGATTTTTTCTCGGACATTCATAACGTTTTTTATTAATGAATTGATTTTTTCTCGGACATTCATAACGTTTTTTATTAATGAATTGATTTTTAAAGGTTAACTATTTGTTAAATGTGATTAATGATAGATGTGACTAATGATAGAAAAAACAAATATATTACGTTGCGGTATTTTAAAACTTAAATATATTTTAAAAACACATTTTGACGCTAAAGTTGACTTATTTAATAAAACTAAAATTATTAAATTAAAGATGCAATAATTAAACCAAAATATATGGGATACAGAATACATTAGATATTTGATGGACAAATCTTCTAGAAAATTTTCATTATTCGTTGATGTATTAATGAACAAAACAGCAAAATAGAGAAAAATTCGATAATTAAAATAAAACAAGTGTGCAAATAAAATTACATGTAGTATAATTTATAGAGAATTAAATTCTATCTGTTTATCATTATACTACAAAATTCTTTAAAACTGCTAAATTGATGAAAAATTCAAATTTATTATAAAAACAGGTGTATAGTATAAATTTTAATCCATTTTACAGAAAATTAAATTAAAAGAAAATTAAAAAAGCTAAAGGAGTAACATTGAAAGGTAGTGAAATAAAACATCAGTTGTACCTGGATTGTTATAATACTAACCAAATCTTTTCTGTACCACAAACTAGAATGACTAGCACCAGCTATTCGCCATAAAAAATGAAAAAACTGCACTTATCAACGCAGATGATAAAAAGGGTTTTGTTGGGGAAAAATAAAAGTTTTATGCATATGGCCATTATATGGAAGGTACCTCATTTTCTGTTCAATAATTCGATCCGGGTTCATCATCCTCGCAATTCGAAGAATCAGCTGAAGATATATTGGATGTTATTTAAATAAATCTTTGTTAAAAAATTTGTTTTTATTGATTTTTTTAGAATTAAATGTATAATAAGTTTGACTAATATATTTTTATATTTTGAACATTTTTGTCTCAGTTTGCGTAAATTAGTAAAAAAATAATAAGAAGAATTACAGATAAGAATTAATAATTTAAATTTAAACTAAAATAAATTAAATAACAAAATCAAGAAATAAAATTATAATAATTAATTAATTAAATAAAAATAATAAAATGAAAGGAAATAATTAATGAAAGAATGGATAAGAAAAGGAAGAAGACCAAAGGAACCCATATAGACGTATTGCTAAATAAATAGTTTTATTAATAAACTTTTAATAAAACTTAGTATTTACTTATGGGAGGAAAATTTAAATTCTGGTTATTCCAATTATTGTATTGCTTAATAACATTTAAAATTCTAATTTCTTTATTTCAAATATTAATCATTTAAATTAAGTGGTGTTCAATAATTAATTGTTTAAATAATATAAAAGAAGATCGTTTTTTGATTTAAATAAATTATTTGAAATATAGTTTAATTCTTATTATGATTTGCGAATAAATTGTAACTGGCGACCACGCCGAGATAATCGAGCCGATTCACGTGGTGACAAGAAACCAGTAGAGAAAGATTATTGTTATTTGTATTTTTATTAATAATTATAATTATAAAGTTTGCAGCGATTGCTATTGGCTGTTCATGAATGTCTGTAATAAAAAAATTTGTAGAGCCCAACAGAGTCTCCTTTAAAAAATAATGTTTCGTGACAGTAATGGTACTTGTATGTTAATTTTTATGAGCACAATAATAAAAATGAATATTAAATTAACATAAAATGGGAAAAAAATACTATTACGTTTATTACAAAAACAATAAATATTAACCTTAGAATTTCCTTTAATATCCTATTTTAGGATAGTAATTGAGGATAAACCGTTGTAATAAATCATAATAAATCGTTATTTTATGTTCTAAAATTCTTGATTTTCCTTTTTAAATTTCGTTTTTATTGATTTTTTAATTTTCTAATTCAATATAGTAATAATTTACTATAGAGAATTACACTATACAATTTAATTGTATTTTCATATAATGTACATAATAATAAAAATAACGATGCAATACGAATCATAATTACAAGTTTAAAAAAAATAAATTAACACCACACTACAATGATTATGGAATCTTTACCTAAACAGGCAAAAGACATTTTAAATTTTAACGTCAGAAGATTCGAGGGCATGAAAGAAACAGAGAAATGGCTCAAGGATATTGAAGATTGGATGCTCCTTAATGATCAATTTTGTAAGTATTTTTGATTTATTATTGGCTGGGAAGAATTTAAAGACATCTTCACAACAAATGAAAAACCTCGGAATGATTTAATGATACATTTAGAAAAAAGAAGTCAATTATGGATAAGATTTGTTACTTATCATCAATGAAATAAAATCATGATGAAAGATTCGTAACATTCGAGATACGAATGAAGAAATTCGCTGACGAGGTTTTCGACTGTGGGATTTCAAAAGAGAATATTGTTGAACTGATTTTGTGCAACAGAGTTCGGAACGAACTTTTGAAAGAAAATATATCAACGAAGGCCAATATCACGAAAGAAGAAATCAGAAAATAAGCAAAGGTATATGAGGCACGAGAAGGTTATGAGGCATAAGAACGATTTGAAGAAGTTCAGGCAATAGCTAAATCAACCTATGTAAAGGTTGCTCAAGATAAACAGAAGCAGCGGACTCAAAAATCACCTTTTGATAACAAAATATATTCAAGTCTTCAAACAGAAAAAAGTTATCAAAATAAAAATGAAAAAAACGAAAATACAAATTGATAGAGTGAAACCCGTTGCAGAACAATATAATGAGAGGACAACTACAGATCGTAGACCACCATCGTTAGTTTCAATGAAACATCGTGAGAAAGGTTTATAGTAGATGTTGTGGTTTACTTGAGCCAGCAGAAGAAAGGTTAAGACATGGTTAATGTTTTTGTTGTGAACAAAGTGATCATATGCGATTTGAGTGTCCGTCGAAGAAAAAATGCTTAATGTGCGGTAAAGAAGGTCATTCATTTAGAAATTATAATTTTGAAAAATCAAGAAGAAATACACAAAGACCGGAACGAACAGTGTATTGTATACACGAAGAAGATGACGATAGATAAGAAGAATTGATAGAACCAGTCATACATAACGTGGAAAAAAATAAAGAAAACTCTATTGTTAACATTTCGTCAGTAATCGAGACAGTAGATGAGTATAAAAAATGAAATGTTGTAAAGAAGGGTGTGATGTTTACAATTTTTACAATTTTGCGACAAGCTCGTAATATAATTTCTTCAGCCAAATTATTAGGTTTTAATTTAACGGCAATCAATCCAGCTATTTCATAAGAAGCTTTCTGAGCTTTTTAGACATACTTAATTGTTTTTCTAAAATTTTTACTTGTTTGAATTTTGCACGTAATGATATTTGAAGATAGGTTTTGTTCTTTGATGTAAGTGAAAGATGATTAGTCAACAAGTGAAGTTAGAGTTTGCTCGAAACCATAGCACTATTTGATAATTTAAAACCACATACCACACGGGAAGAATTATATTATTTTTCACTTTAGATGTAAATCCAAATTTTAGGAAATCGTTATTATATTTCCGATGAACAAAAAATTATTTAGGGAAGGAAACATTTTTAGTCGTTTTTGGCACAGGGCTCATCAGCCTAATTGCTAACATCGCCATTATTATTATTATTATTATTATCGTTAAGCTTTCTTCTTTTTAACCATTTATCCATGTCAGAAGGTTCTTAAAATCAGAAGGTTTTAAAATAAAAATAATTTTATTATCACTTTTGAATACGTTTTATTAAAGTTTAAGAACAATTACTACACAGCAAATATATGAATTTAACAACAAGGAAGCAAGTAAATAGTAAACTGAACTAAATTATTGTTCAAGAATTTCGCAACACAGTGGTTGAGAATCATTAAATAGGTTTTCTGTCTGATCTTATGTATAATTTTTCATGTAATGGGTACCACATACATTAAAGAAACTTCACGTTATCTCCGCTCAGGAGATCAAGAAAATAGTAGATTGAAATGCGCGAATAATATTATTGAATATTGAAAAATGTGTAAAAGCACTACTAATTAAAAAAATATTTATAAAACTTTTGATAATACAGGATTTTGTGTGAAGCATTAGTGATTAAATTACAATACCCTTCAATTGACATTCAATCAGAAACGAATTGAGATTATTACACTAACTCATTATAGCATTATATAGAATTTGACACATATTGTGATGGACATAATTTCCTTGAAATATATTTAATTTGTTTGTTGTTTTTAGCATTTTTATTAAAATGGGTCATTATTTCGATATTAGTATTATTATATTGTTTATAGAACAGTTAAAATTAATATTTTTCTAAATCTGTATTTTGGTTGGAATTTTATTTTAATTATTAAAGTAATTTTGGGAATTACAATTCAAGATTATCGACTATCGAGCATCGTTTTTGTACAAAAACTTCGAACATCTACTAAAATACGCTACGACAAAAATTAATTTAGATTTAATGAAATTGAGCAATTTTAAGCGAAAGCAATTTTTCTACTAATCATTAGTGACTAATGAATTTGTGTGGCCTTAGAATTTTTTATTTTTAATAGTAGATTTAAGGACTAAATTGCATACTTATTTTTAAAGAATCCTGCTAAAAATAATTTTTACAAAAATTATGTAATAAAAACGAATTAACATATTTCATAATTTATTTCATTTTGAAAATTTTGAAATCCGTAAAATTGACGGGGTTCGAAAATCTAGTGTTATGTTAAATTTTATTTTATATAAACCCCACCGAACATTTTAAGCCCTCAATTTGGCCAGGCCTGGTGTATAGTTTTTATATAAATAAGCTATTAATAAATTAAAATTATATAGACATTAGTATCATTTTCCTTCCTTGTTAGTCATATGCATTAATAAACTAATTCTGTCAGATGGACTAGTCGACGTAATGATTTTTGCTGCCAAAACGGGAAGTGGAGAAATGGATTCTAAACGTCATCGTGGCTTTGTATTTTTGGAATATGAAACACATTCAGCAGCAGCAAATGCGAGAAGAAAACTTTCTAAGCCTGGTTTTAGATTGTGGAATAGAGAATTAAAAGTTGATTGGGCTGCTAAAAAGCAAGAACCATCTCAAGAAGTCATGTCCAAAGTGTGTCTTCAATATTAATTGGCGAAGTAGATGTTAATAATTGTTTTCTTCAAATTCCAGGTTAAATCTATTTACGTCAGAAATCTCACTGCTGAATGCACTGATCAGAATCTCAGAGATTATTTTTCCCAATATGGGGAAATAGAATCAATTAAAAAAGTCAGAGACTTCGCATTTATACATTTTAAAGATAGATCTTCAGCTATTAGTGCTTTAGATGTTAGTAATAAAACTATTTTGCCTAATGATATTAGTAATGGAACAATTGATGTGGAGCTAGTCAAGCCAAACATAAATTCTCAATACAAGTCTGTTGGATTTTCCTTCTCAAATCTTCTAACTCCACCATTTCTTTCGTATCCATATGGATTACCATTACCTCCTCCTCCAGCGCATTTATTACCTCCACCTCACCTCATGTATGGCATGACTAGTCCTTCTCATGTACCATCATCAAATAAAAATAAACGTAGATATTATTTTCAATTTTTGTAAAAATATCAACATTTTATTCAGCGTCGACAGCATGGCATATCATGAATGGAATTAAAAATTCAAATCTTTCTAACTTACGTTCAAGTAAGATTAATCTTCAAAATAATCGTCCAACTTCTGCTTTCGATACCGGTGTTTCAAAGTGGACAAACAATATTGAAAATCAGAACTTTTCTAATCCATCTACACGTCAAAATGTATCTGTTGGTGCTAGTGGAGATAATTCTGGAATTTCTCAAATCAAAAATTCAGAAAATAAACCACCCAATTTATATTCTGGAAGTAATTTAATTAATTTCGAAAAAGTTAATATTTGCATTCACTAAAATTAGGGTACGTGTATCGAGTAAATTTATACTAATTAATCTGACATAATTCATGATTAGCAACATTTTTATTGTACATTTTTATATTATTAAGTGTTTTTTGTAATTATTACTGTATAGCCATAAACGAAAGAATTTAACCAACAACTTAGCCTGTACTTTATTTTAACCTGTCAAGAATTTTTTACAACTTTGATAAGAAAAACCGAATGCGAAGAAAATTAAAATAGTTTAAAAATAATTTATTTTTAATCTCTTAAACGATTTCCATTGTAACTCGAATTTTAATTAACTATTTATTATAATGCATTACTAATTGAACAAATTTTACCAAAAAAGTTTTACAACAAGCACAAATTTTTTCGTTCGAGTTAGTATGAAATATAGAGGTTATTTAGTTAAAAATTTAATAAAATGTTCATTCTCTAAAACGTTATTCTTTATAATTGGTCCCTTCATCAAATTTTTATAGCAAAAATCATTACTAATGAATAATGTTGCAAACATAAAAATAAAATAAAAAATTAATAGTTCAAAATTTAATTTAATATTTTGTATGGTAAACTGAATGGTGTTTTCATAATAAACTATGCTATTTTCCGTAGCATTGATGATTCTGGTTTTGTCTAATTGAAAAATCCTATCAAAATGTTTAACAAATTTAAGAATTACGAGTTTTTTCTCAACATTTGATGCACTATAGAAGCTTCTAGCTGAATTATTTCAAAAATATCTGAAAGGCTGTAAAAATTTTAAATTAATTGTAACTTAAAGAATAAATCTTACGTAACCGTCTCTTCACCTTCACAAAAAGGCAAAGTTTTAACCAAAATTTCATAAATATCTGAAAATCTGTAAAAATTTTATCTTTTAATTTTTATCTTTAAATTTATCTTACGAAATTTCATTTTCTCGACAAATTAAACTAGAGTTATCTGAATTTTCATGACAAATTTTTTTCGCCATTCTCCATAAATATTTCAATAAAAATTTAAACTAATTATTCCATGCAATAATTCTAAATATCGAAAGTTTACTTGTATTTTTTACTGTGTTGTGTTTGTGTGTTAAAGTTTTTTCTATCACTTTCTTAATTTCTAAAATAAATGTTATTATTTATAAAACATTAAAATTCAACACACATGTAAGTTTGTGTGTTTCCATAAGATAAGTATTAGTTTTTTTTAATATTACATGTTATTTTTCCATGTAAACAAGTGTCAATTTTAGAGAAATTACCTTTTTTTAATATTTTGCAATATATTACTTGATGCAGTTTCACTAAATTCAAAATATCAGATTTCTTGAAACATTTTTGTTAAAATAATCCCTCTGTTTAAATTTAAAGCATTTGTCATTATCTCTTTCTTCAAAATAACTCCGAAGAGGTGTAATATTCTTATATTATGTCATTGCAAAATATTGAGTTCATTCACTATATTTGTATGTCTTTCAAAGAATTCTTTAACTACTATAATAATGAATTTGTGCATTGAGTTCTTTTTATTGTTTATAATTTCTGTATTTCATTCTAAAGAATTCTCGGTTTGCCTTTGATTCAGTTTTTGTTTTTTAGCATTATTTATAAATGTTTCCCCACTAAAAAGGTTTTCAAATGTGATATGGCGGTGTATAATTAATTTGCTTATTTAACATAGATTTTTGTCTGAACTTCATGGATTTAATATTTTACAATATATCTATACTTGATAAACGTTTGATAACATATTACATAAGATTTTATTAATAATTTTTACAATAAGTAAAAATATTATATTAACAGAATTTGTCGTGATTTGAAACATGTTTATTAGTTTAAAAATTATAGTAAGAAAATTTTCGAATTTTATTAAATTTTTATACTAATGATAGAATTGGAAATAAATATTTAATTTCTTATAATTTATAGTACTACGTGAATTAATGTGAGCACGAAATAATTTACATGTTTTCTCAGTTGTAAACTCGGTCATGTCAAAATTTGCTGCCGGCTTGTTTTACTGTTTTGACATTTAGAGACTAACAACGCTTTGCGAGTTACAGGCTTGTTGTTTTTGATATTTAATAAGAATTATCATGTTTTTTAAAATTATTTTATTAAGGGTGTAACCAGATTTTTCTAATTTTTGTTTCTTTCTTATTTTAGAAGATTCATATTTATCCCAAGAAGCGCACAGATATTGTTACTTTAGGTGAACACATTTTAATTTATCGACATAATTTATCGATCTAAAGTTATTAGGGGGATATCAATTAACTTAATTTTGTTAGAAGATTCTGACACATTTCATTACATAGGTGTTACTAATCTTGATAGACTTTTAAATTGTAAGAATTCTAGTGTAACTGCTGTTACGATTTGTAGTAAATGGTGTCCGAGATGCTTGAATGGTTTTCGAAATCCTAATTCTTTCATGAGTCACAAGGGTTTGTGTGATAAAAATCAGTTAGGGACTACTCTCTTTACATTACCCGAAGATAAATATCTTAGTTTTACAAATTGGTCAAAGATTGTCACTCCTCCATTTGTTATTTATGCTGACTTTGAGGCAATTTTAATTAAAGATAATAAATACCATCAAAAACATTTACCAATCTCAGTTGGTTTTGTTTTTATAAATAATTTTACAGGGGATAAATTTTATAACAGTTGTATAGGATTGGATTGTGTTGAACAGTTTCTTCATGAACTTGAAGAAATTGGGAAGCAAATAGTGGCTCCATATTTTGAAACACGATATAAGAAAATAATGTTTTTAATAGTATTGACAAAATAAATTTTTCTTCGGCTGTAAATTGTCATTTGTGTAAGAAAACTTTAGTAAATCCAGTAAGACATCATGACCATTTTTCGGGTAAATATTTAGGTGCAGCTTGCTTAACTTGTAATCTTTCTCGAAGAATTAGACCGGTTTTACCAGTTATTTTTCATAATTTGAGAGGATATAATCTCCATTATATTCTCAAATTTGGCTTAGGTAAATTTAAATCATGGAATATTTTAAGTTTATATGCAAGAATTGATGGATTAACTATAAAATGTATCGATTCTTGTCAATTTATTAACGATTCTTTAAAAAATGCTGTACAAACATTAACTACATTTCCATTGTCTAATTCTGAATTTAACGGGGTAATTATTAATAGTAAGGGCATATTCCCATATGATTTTGCAACTAGCCTAGAAGTGCTTCAGGGAAATCCTCAATTACCACCAATTTGGGATGGTGTTACTGAAGTAGAATATGATATGACTCAGAGCATTTGGAATGAACATAATTGTAATTCACTTTTGGATTACATGATGATATATTTAAAATTAGATGTCTTTTTACTTGCGGATTATTTCCTCGTAACAAATTGGAAATTATGAGCCAACACATTCATTATATTCAAAAAACCTTGACTCTGTAATAGGGAAATTTAAAGATGAGAGCAAGGGTCTTGGATATGACGAATGGATATTTTTAAGACCAAAATGTTATAGCATGAACGGTAGTCAGCGATGTATGAAAGCGAAGGGGGTCACAGTGAAAGATACTGGACTAACTCATCAGTCGTATCTGAAATGTAATAATAATAATGAGATTTATACGGTACCCCAATTTAGAATAACGAGTAAAAATCATCAACTTTTCAGTATTAAAAATAATAAGAGGGCTTTAACTAATTCTGACGATAAGCGCAATTGGGTACTTAAAAATAAAAGTTATAGAGTGGGTGGTATGGTTATGGCTGATGATTTTGATGAAGAAATGTTGCTGCCCATAGTTGATCCAGATGAAGATTTGTTATATCATCCTCATTTTCCGAATGATGATGGTTGTCAATTAATAAATTTTATGATATAAAAAAGTTGTTTTTACTCTATTTTTAAGCGATACAAAATTTTTATTTCGTTAGTGTTACTTGTGATAGTAAACTATTTTTATGTTGTTATAGTATTTTTAAAAATGCAATCCAAGAAAAACGTTTTTGGTGAGAAAACATTTTCTAATTTATTGAAAGAAACAAGCCCAATTAAGAAAATAACTGAGACGAAGCATGTCAAGAATGATGTGAAACCAGTACAAATGTATCATAACCATAAGATATATTTCTTGGTAGACGAAATTCCATATAAATTCTCAAATGCAGTCAAATTGATCAAGTCGCAATATTCAAGTTTCATTGCTCATATAACAAAAGAAGATATTGCAGTAAATAAAGTGTTGGAGAAAATCAATAAGAATCTAAGTTGCAATGGAAATATAATCATCAACAATCGAAATTCCCGTTTTCATGATGCCTTTGAAGAAATTGAATATAAAGATGGGAAAGCTGGTTTGTAAATATTTCAATACAGGGATATAAAATTGATGAGAAAGATGTCATATCACCGATTTCGAGATTAGATAGTGCTCGAATTTGTCTGGGATTTTAATAAATGTTTAGTTTTTAATATGTCTTTTAATATAATTTTTTACTATCATAATGAGTATAACTTGTATTTTTTAAAAGTTGAAAATATGTGTTTATGTAAAAGTTGGCTGGAAAAGGTTTAGGTGTTTTGATTGTGAATTTGAAGTAAATAATGTCATTTTGTAGAGATTAAAATTCTATCTATATATTGTTTGAATGAAAAATATCTCAATTTGTTTAAAAAGATGTGTAAATTGAAAAATGGTGTACTAAAAATGAAATTTCAGAATTTTGATTAGATCATAGTCTCAATTTATAGAGAATTAAATTTCAAGTATATTATATAAAAAATTCTTATAAAAAATCAAAAATTATGACGTAATCAATGATTTAAATAGAATTAAGACTATTACATAATCGAAAATTATTGTGTAATCAACGATTTAAACAAAATTAAATTATTATGTAATCGATAATGTAAACAAAAATTGAAGTATTGTGTAATCAATGATTTAAACAAAATTGAAATTATTACGTAATTAAACAAAAATTTAAATTTAAAAAGGGGGGTATTTTAAAAATTTTAAAAAAGTAGGGAGGGGGTCTTTTAAAAAAATATATAAAGAAAATAGGGGGTATCTGGATCTGGAGGACACATAACTACCTACTCATCTGTCCAAAAATGATAGTCCAGTTTGACTTTAAATCGTAAATGCATCTGGACTATCATTTTTGGACAGAGGGAGTATTGCATTATGGACAAACATACCTAGAAAATTATATATAATTTTATGATGATGAAAAATTTGGTAATGATAGTATTAAGTCATTTTAATTTTAATGAAATTTAAAAATTATAATACTTATTTTTCAAAAAATTATATGAATTTTGAATTTACTTTAGAAATGTTTTATAAGTCTCTTTTTGATTTCAACAAAGCTCATGTTAAATCAAGTAAAATCTTTAATTTTTGTTATGTTTTCGTTTAAAAATTTATTACCGTTTTATTTTTATTTCATGTTTCATCAAGTTCAGAGCCCTGTTCAAAAAATTTAAATTACAGCAAAGTAAATGTCAATGTAATACTAAATTAGGTCGTTCTATCTTTTTTTTATAATATAAATGTTTATTCATTAATTTAAAATTAATAGTTTTTAATTTACAATTTAAAGTTATTATTTTAATTGGGTAAAATTAGATTATTTCTAAAAATTTTCAAAATTAAAGAAAACGATGCAAACAAAT
>CAUHTR010001103.1:0-89654 GCA_959609185.1 Schmidtea polychroa
TAAATATTGAGTCATAATTCCAGAATATAAAGCTGTTGCATCAATGTATAAAATTTCACATGGATTATTTAAACATTCTTTTATTATCTCGAAATCTTGCTCATTTTTAATTTCTACAAGAGGTTCTTGATTTGAATTCGAATCTTGATTTAAATCTAAACCTAAAATTTTGTAAACATATTTATAATTCATTGCAGTGATGTATCTTTCACCCATTATAGAACTAATTCCTCCACGAATATTATTTTTTACCATGTTAAACATGTTAACATCTTGAAATAATTCTATTGATTCATTCATACCATATAATAATATATCCCAAGCTAATGATGGTAGAGTTATGTAATTGTAAGGTTTCAAAGAAAAGCTTTTTACAAACTTTTAAAACAATCTGCAAGAATATAAACATCCAAACTTAGGTATACATCTGTATAATCACCAATGTTTTCACAGTTAAATAATTCCCACATTTTTCTAGCTCTTGAATCCTCTTGTTCTGAAATTGTTGATTGACTTAATATTGAATAAAATTCTTGATGGGGTGGTAATTCTGTTTCGAGATATTTATCAAATGAATTCATGTAATTAGGGATTGCAAATTTCGAGGAAAATAAAAAAATCGGAATTCGAAATTCGCAAGTTAAATATTTCAGAATTCGATCGAATTCCGAAATATTGTTAATTTTTTAAAGTCTATACAAATAATAAAAATAACTTATTTGAGATAATTTATTGTTATTTATATGCATAATATTACTTTTTTTAAAATAAAAATGGAACATAAAATTATATCATCCAAAATGAAATATAAACATAAATGATCAAATTCAATGCACAAATTCAATTAGATACATAACAATATAATAATAGTTAAAAATATTATTTAAAATGTTATATAAACATAAAATTATTGTACAAAAATTCAATTAGTACAGAAACATTCTAATATGGCATATCATTTAATAATAAAAAATATAAAATTATTCTTGTGTTTGCCTTAAAGATGTGTCTCCGAGTCTCGATCGAACTTTTGTACAAAAGTTACCTGCAATTGAGAAGGCTCGCTCGGACTCCACGCTCGATGGCGGAATCAAAATCAAAAATGAGTAGACAGACTCTAATATTTTGCTACGAACGCCGTTTTCTTCAAAGAATTTCATTTCAGATTTAATTTTTGAAATTAAGCTCCGATTTGTTATTTGTTGAGTTTTGCTGGAATGTTAGGCGATAAATTCAATTGAATTTTGTTCTGCAACGTTTACATTAACGACTGGGGATTGATTTGTTCTTCCGACATCACTTCTTCCACATCTTCAGCTTCTAACTGCTTGACTGAGGAAGTTTCCATGTTAGTGTTAAATATCAATCTTTGTGCAAAGCTTTCAATAACTTTGGCTATTGTATTTTTCAATGGTCTAGTAAAGATTCGTGAATCTCACTTTTTCCGCCATTGTGTAAATACTGAAGAGTTCCAGACACATTTGTTCGCCTTGGGGTTATTCGGTTTTCTAATTCGTTCTTTAATTTTAGTGAAAGTTCATCATATCCAAATTCTCAAGCATAAAAGACAATGCCGCATCAGCAGAAAGCAGATTTGCATCTTCTCGACAAAGGGCGTCAACAGTAAGCTTCACTGGGTGAAGTGCAGAGATCATGTTGTTAATCGAAAAAATTTCAGCATCTAAAATAACGATATCAGACGCAATGTCAATCAATGCCTTTCTAACACAGCTTTTTAGTTGGTTAAATCTTTCAAGCATTTCGACTAAGCTATTCCATCTAGTTCTAGTGTCCATAATAAGTTTCAACTCTTTTCCAAATTCTTGTTTCACGTATACTTGAAGGATATCATTCGATGTTCTCGAAAAACGAAATTTCTTTACAATCGAACGAACTTTTTTGATGAGAAAACCAAATCCAAATTCTTCAGTCTCAACATGCTCAGCGTCAATATAAATTTGTTCAATCAAGCCAACACTTTCATCATCAATGTATTCCTCATCCTCTGATTTCTCGAAGTCACTTCCTTGTTCTTCTACAATAACATTTTCTGTATCTGTGTGAGCCACCAATTCATCAGTTGTATTCGAATTATTATACAGAACATTAACTACAGCTAAATGTTTCGCGTGTGCCAAGCACAACTGCTGATTACATGGTAAAAGCCGCCCAACTTTTTGCATCACAGCTGCCCCATCAGTTGTTATGGACGTAAACACAATGGACGAAAATACAATTTACAAGTTGGAGATAGCACGAAAAAATAAATTCGGAATTCGGAATTCGCTGGGAAATTTTCGAAATTCGAAACTATATTTATGAAAACGAATTCCGGTATTCTCGAATTTCGAATTTCGAATATGCAATCCCTGCATGTAATCATATGGATATTTAGCTTAAGAAGTTTGATATTCTTCTATTGGAATATTATATTTAATTAAAACATTTTCTGTGGTGTGTTTAAAATCTTGATCAAATTTCATTGTTTTTGCAATTGAATCTAAACTTGTTAAAAAGAAATTTAATGAATCTATGAATTTTAAACATCCATACTCTACACACTTTTATTTTTCTTTTGTCAACCCAATAACCTTGAAACTATTTTTTAATAATTATTTTATTATTAATAATTGATTTTTATTTAATTCAAAAGCTTTCCTAATACCTTTAATTCCGGTTCCTACTGAACCCCAACACAGCGGTTGAGAAATGCTGCTAATACTATAGGTTTATTTGAGTGTATCTGGGCAATTCTAATAAAATACTGATAAATAAGGATCTTAATGGATAATCTTAGTATAAATAGTGAGGTAGAAATAGTTGTTCAATGACGAAACATAAATAACTAATTGCATTCAAGTTGGTAAGAGGTTAGCCATTGGTACAGGAGTTATGTAAATATAGTGGAAATGAGATTAAAAGTGTTGTGATCGATATAACATTTCCAATTAAAAGTTAGTAGAGAATGTCTAGTGTAAAGACATGAATTATTTATCCTGCAATAAGTAATTAAATCAAAGTAATTTTACCCATGTACAATTCCACAGTTGTATCATGTCTAATTTTGCATATTGTGCGTATCTGCTTTGCATTATAATTGCGGTAGCCGACGAGTTTATCGAAAACGAGTTTATCGAAAGCGAGTTTATCGAAAGCGAGTTTATCGTTGTCAATCGTTGGGATGAAAATATTGATATAAATGATCATTTACGATCGATTGCTCACAATCTTTCATATTAAATTTTAAAATTATAATATAAATATTATGTACATATATAAATAAAATATTTAAAATTTCTGTATATAAATAAAATATTTAAAAGTTTTTAATTTTTTAAAAAGAGACATGCTTTTTTGAGATAAAATCCACAATTCGTAAGTTCCTTAAAAATAATATTTTTCGATAAACTCGTCATTCGATCAATTGATCATTCGATAATCTCGTTTTCGATAAACTCGCTTTCGATAAACTCGTTTTCTATAAACTTACCGGGAATCATAATTGCAATATCTTTGTTAGTGTATGAATCATGTTTTTGTATTTGAAGAAAAAACTTTATTGAGTGTGTTGGTAGGATTTTACATACAAAATTAAATAAGTTAACCCTATATAATTTATTATCAAGATTTATTAACAAATTATGAAAATTTTACATGTTAAATTATTTATGTAGACTTAAATGGTAAAATTATTTCAAAATAATGTAAGTTATGTTAAAATTTCAAATTTATTAAATAGTTAAATAAATATTATCAAAATTAAAAAATCCTTAAACTCCCATAATTTACTATTTTATCAAAGATTTTGTAAAAATATTTTTAATACGGTGAAAATGATTTTTTAAAAATTATTTACCAATAATTAATAATGAGAAACAATTAAATCTTAGGATCATCTTTCTTCGTATTCTCAAATGAAGGTCTAGTTCAAGTACTAGATTTGAAATCTTTTTCCTGTTTTATTTAGAAAAAAAATATTTTCTTTTTAGTCTTTTTAAGTGGTCTATTGAATCGCATGTTTCATGTTTTTAATGATAGAAATTGCATGAACTATGTTTGTGTGTTTCGTTAATTTTTTCCACCCTTTCTGAAATTCTATAATAAATTGGCAGGCGTAACTGCTCATGAATTTTCAGCGGACAAATGAGTTTGTATCTATTTTATAATATAATTCATTGAATTTTTTATATTATAGACAGTTTTTATCAAATGCAACACGGTGTAATAGGTTCTGATACATAGGTTTTGCTAACAGAGTTCTGTAATTACTCATCATAATTGTTATAAATGCTCATGAATGTAAAGGTAAACCTTTGTGTTTAATAGAAAACATTGATCTATAAAAAATGCTAAATTAAATAAATAAATCTAATAAAACAATACCTGGTTAAAGTTAAAAAATGATTTATAAAAATCTAATAAAATACATCGTATTATTATCTTAAAATATCAAGTTGCATTAGATAATATAGGTCAAATGCAGAAAAATACTCGCTGTGAGAATGAATTAATAAAACAAAAATAAGAATTGAATTAATCATAATAATAAAATTTACTTAAACCAAATAAAGCAACAATTAATATTAAACTTTTTGCTAAAACACGTTCCCCTCTATTCGCATACTTTTTCCAACCTCCCCTACTGACAACTTTCCCATCAATTTTTATCTCATCGTTGTTGATTTCAATTGAACTTCTTGATTTTAAATTGCTATCTGCATTGATAGAATCGTACGTTACCGATATCATAAGGAACACAAATAACAGAATAACAGAAGATGGCCCGAAGGATTTCATGGTGAAGATGATATCTAAATCAAAAACAAGATTAAAACACTTTATGATATTTATAAAACAGCTTACCCTTTTTTTGCAAATAAATAGTTATATATAACATGTTCTTATTTATATAAAAAATTGTCCATTTTTAAGAACGGCACATTAATTTTTGATTTTGAGCTATTGTATTTTTATTTTTGGACAAAATTCACTTACATCAAAAGAATAATTAAATATAAAACAAAAACATAAACTTGAACTTGAAAGAAAAAATTTAGAAACATAAAATATTTTTAATATTAATTTATATATTGCAATTCGGCGGGCTTGAAATGATTCAAAGTTGAGAAACACAATTCTTGTTTAAATTATTAAAAAATATTTCATAATTATATATTCATAATTATTACTTTGTGTAAATTAATGTAACAATGTTGCTGTTCAAAAATGATCTCAAATAAAGAAATGTAAATTTTGCAAACAAATAATAAAAGTAGTAATAAAAAAGGTAAAAGAATAATCTTGTCTCAATTGTATTTTTTATTTTGTATTTTTTTATGATTTTATTATCCATTTAATAAAATAAATTAACTTTGAATTCAATGAAAATAGTAATAATATATTTTTTGAGGATATTTAAATAATAAAATTAAATAATTATTGGAGTGATGAAAAGGAGTGCGAGAAAAATGTATAAAATAAAAAGTTTGCTGTTCCAGAATTCTGAGAACAGGAGAGATTAAAGAGAATGAAAATGTGGGAACACTCTTGATATGAAAACTGTGATTAACTTTAATACGTAAAAGCTAACTTGTAACTGAAATTGAAGAAGCCGAAGATTCCGATGTAATTTACTACAAGAATGTCAAACGACTTAGTCGTGGAAATTATTTGAAGAGATATTTTTATCTTCAAGATAAAATCAGAACTTTTATGGAATCCGAAGAGCAAAAAATTTACTTATTAACAAATTATGAATTCATTCTTAGCTTAGCGTTGTGAATTAAATATTCTGAACTGATAATTCGATGGCTCAAAATTAATTTTAAAATGAAACCTATAATAAAATATTCATTTGCACCAATTTTTAGAAATTATTTAAATTCTTCATAACATTTATCAACTGATTTGTAGATATTTTTCTGTATAGTATTAAATAACTAAAAATTGACAAAGTCATAATTTAAATAGCTCAGTTTGTTAATATTAAAAATATGTGATCTGTGAATTAAAACAAAATAACTGTGTGACTGTCATTTTAAAAGCATTTAACTTGACTGTTATAAAGTAATTAAACAAATAAAAAATAGTAATATTTAAAAAATATTATTAATAAATTATTAACTATTCTACCATAATTGTATTTGCTGCCGAGGATCCGTTAACTAGATATAAAATTATATCATTTCTGGCTGCGAATTCCTCCAATGTGTTTGGTAACTTCAATCCGGTATATGTAGTCAGATACGACGTCAGGTCGGCTAAATTAGAAATAGTTCTTAAATAATAAAAAAGATTCACAATTAAATATGGCAAAAGTGGACATCTAAATTTGGATGAAAACCAGTTCATAAATTTTAAAATGTCACCTTTCAAAGGATCGCTCTAATTTTACAGTACTACAATAATTATTTTCTAAAGTAAAATCTACAAAAAATATTTAGGAAAAATTTTGAATAATTTTTGTTTATTTTACGAACATCATTAAAGATGTTGGGTTATTGAGTTGGTGATAATTTTAACTGTTACTCTGACTCCAAGCGTGTCTTGAACCGGTTCACAAATAACACTTGACAACAGAAATCTTTATTGATAATCACAAATAAACTTTCACTTGACACTGACAATAAATTCAACACTCTGCTTGGTGACTATACAATGCTTATTACAACACTCGGTGAGGAATAGCACTTGTGTATGACACCGGATTAAAAGATCACAAATTACCGATTGGTTTATCAACTGGGACTTTGAGCTGGTTGTTTTCTTTGACCTTCTTTACAAGTTTATTCAAATAATTGAGTAGGTTCTTTTCATTTAATTTTCCAACAAATTCTTTGATTAAAATCTTCTCCAATACGTTTTATTCACAATTATTTTCTTCACAATTCTTTTCACAATCGTTTCTCCAACAACGTTTCGTCCGATGTTGTCTAATTTTCTCCAATACTATTATCTCCTCAAATTGTCTCTCAAATTCGCGTCACTTCTTGTCTCTAATTCTGTCTCTAAATTTGTTCTCTAATTTTATTCTAATTTCGTGTCCACCAGTTTTCCCTTATATAGTTTGCTTCTCTTGTGGCACTCCAGAAAATCAAGTGTTTTTCCATTTTCTTTCTCCTGCTTTCCGCGACTGTCCAATTTTTATCTCTGACAGCTGTCAAGTTGTTTTCCCTTTTTCCTTTTTTGTTTGACTGAGTTCTCCCATTAATTCTGTTATCACTGGCAAGCTGTCGAGATAAGGATATTGTTGTTTTCCTTTTTCCCCGATTTCAAAATTCCTTTTCCTTTTTGTACTAATTAATTAGTATTGACCTTGGTTTTTATTTTCCTGTTTGTTTCCTTTTACTTCCGTTTTCTTTTTTGAGTTCCAATAGATCGTCCCGTTTGTCATGGCGATCTCTCTATGAAGTTTCTATGAAATATTCCTATGAGAAGTTGAAGATATGCTTGATTATGTTATTACATTTTTGGACAATGAACAACCTACGGTATAAGAGATTAACGGCATTTTAGTATTTGTAAAAGTTCTTTTGTGACAGCTTTAACCAATCTATAGATAAATGTGTCTTACGAACCTAAGAAAAGAAATAGTACTTAGTTATTGAAATATTTAGTAAATGTAGAAAATGTTATGAGTATCGTGATTTGACCAAAGGAAATCGTCATCATTATGTCAGTCATGTTTTATTTACATTTTACTATTCACTAATATTCCATAAAAATATTTAAACGGTTATATATAGCTTTGTGTTTAAATGCATGAAATATTAATAACTAAAATATGAATAATATTGTATGACTAAAATATAAATTACAAATATAAATAAAAAATATAAATAATATTGTATATAAAATTTAATATAAATACCAACATCAAATCAGGAAATTCGCTAGAAATTAGTGTGTTACTTATGTATTCTCGAATTACTCTCAAGGAGGCTTTTATTAGGAACAGAAACCGTTCAACAGTTCTTAGAGAACAGGAATAACACAACATTATTAACATAGCATTGAACAATAACATAATTGCCCATACTTATATCTTGTCTGATTGAAATTTGTCAGAGATTCGTAAATTGGTTTCGTAAATTTTTATAAACATCTGACTTCGTTTTTAAACATTAGATTTCTGGTTTACTTTTGGAACAAGGTTTTATTAATTATATTTGGTTTTATTAAGTCGTTTAGGGTTAATGACCAATTAGGTGTTCATTTAGAGTAATTTACTTGGTTTTATGTTTTTACAATGAAATATTTGAAATAATTAGAATTAATTAGATTTGATATCAAAGGTTCAATGCTTTAAATTATTTTATCTTTATTTAAGATGTTATAGACGGACAATGACAAAAGTTGAGAAATATTGACTTAAAAGAGGAATTTTTGGTGTCAGAAAGTTAGTAAAGAAATTTGATCATTATTTGGAAATATTTCTGATTTATCGTGTGATTTTATTTAGATTTCTAGAGATTAAATCGGTTGGATATCAGTTAAGAGTAAAATATGGTCATTTGAAGGAATATAGAAATTTTATCGGATGGATATTAAGGATAATTTATAATCTTTCAAAGGGGATCTAGTTGGTTAAACGTGAATTGTACAGTAATATAAAATCCTTAAGTCATTTTATTTTAAATTTCGAGGAGAATGATTTTTCTGTGAACAAATATTTAATTATAACTGGTTTTATTGAACTTATACGAGTTTATAAATTATTTATGGTTACTGGTCAATTTAATTTACTTGATTTACGATTTTTATAGTGAAATATTTAGGAGCAGAAACCTTTCCACACTTCTTAAAGATCACGAATAACGCAACAATACTAAAATAGCATAATAACATTATATCTTGTCTGATTGAAATTTTTCAGAGATTCGTAAATTGGTTTGGTAAATTTCTATAAACATCTAACTTCGTTTTTATATATTATCATAGTTATTTAAGAATACCCGTGTACGTATTAATAAGTATTTTTCGTTTAATGCCATGCATCTCCGGGTTTGTCTCATAGGAACCAAACAACATTGGTTATTCATTGTGTAAAATTAAGTGAATTGAATTTCTCAATTGAAAAAAGTTTTATATGTTTTGATAATTTTTCGGAAAAAACTATCAAAAAAATTGTTAGTCGCTTATTTTCTCTCTCAAAAGATTTAACTTTGAATTTCGAAAATTGTGTTCATTTAACTTGGAAATATATATCTTGACATTTATTTTATTTTTTCAGTTTTATTTTTTCAGTTCTTGCGTTACATGAAACAAAGATTTTTGATAAATCATTTATGGATATAACAGAGAATTTTGTATATTTTTTTGGAAATAATTGACGAAACCTTTAATAAATTCAAAATATTTATTAAAAAAAATCGTTTAATTCATTTTATTATTTTTAATTAAATTAATTTCACTAAATTACACGAATAAATTATTCATTTTACTTTTTAATTTCATTAATAAATTCCTTACATTCAATAACATCATTAATAAACTTTTTGCATTATAAACCATCTTAAAGAAACTTTTAGCGTTTAAACCCATGATTGATTATATTTTAAAATTTTATTAAATATTACTAATTACTAATTACTAATTACTATTACTAATTAATTTTTCAGTTAGAAAATAATACTATTAAATTTATTTAAACATATATTTTAAAGCAAATAATTCGATTGATTAAAAATCATATTTTATTCACATGATAGCAATAACACTCTTTGAAACTATTCAACAAGTATACAGTCCAAAATGATGACAAGTTTTAATAAAACATCTACAACGAATTTCTTTCCAGAACATTTCAAAAACCAAATAGTCTGCAAGAATAGATGTTGTAAAGCTAATGGCCATTCATTTAAAACTTTTAATATCAGCTATCAATGAATTTGAGCTATGTAATCTTCCAGGCTCAGACTCAGATTAAATCGTTAAAAAATATATGTCATCATTTGAATGTGTCTTAGTGTCCTCAATTTTGGTGAAGGTTCTGGTTTCTTGTATCAAACAACTCTAATTATCCAAACACTGCAATTAATATTAACAACAGAAAAAATGAATATTGACAAACTTATTGAAGACGTAAAAGAAATTAAAAATACATGAAATCCGGTTGTTTCGGGAGTCAAAGCAAATAGCAGCAGCTAATGGAATTGTTACAGAATTGGCGATAAATCGCCGAATAAAAGATCAAATTTCTGCTGAAGCATATTTTCACAATCAAGATTCTAACGAGATCTTTGATTCAATAATATTTGGACATACCTGAATATTTAAAGCTGTTTCCTCAATAAGCAACTTATTTGAAGTTCTATGAAATTCTGTTGAAATGAAGAACAAGAGCTTAGTTGAAGCAGCAACAATTTTATAGAAAAAATATCAAAACCAAATCAGTGAAGAAAATGCAGAAATTAAATTTCTTAAAATACTTTATAAATCCAATTTAATTCACACCTTGAAACCATCTGAGCTTTTAAAAGAAATTATTGAAATGGGTTTTCTAGACATTATCCAAATATCGTTATTGCGCTTAGAATATTTTTAACCATGTCAGAAACGGTAGCAGAAGCAGAATGACACTGCAACGTACTAAAACGCATATAAAACGCATATTTACGATCAACTGTGATCCAGGATCGGGAAAATAGTTGGTAGATGCTAAATATTAATTGGAATATTGCAAAAGATTTAGACTTACGAATTAATAAGTTCTTTTACAGCTTTAAAGGTTCGAAAAGAACTAGTTTTAAATTTTATTATTAGATTTTGATTTTGTTTTTTGATATATATAATTAGGTTTTTTATTTTATTTGGAGTAATAAATTTTATATGTACAAAAAAGGATACTTTTTATATTTATTTCCGTGCAAGGGGCCACATTTATTGTCTGACCTAGGCCTCTAATACCTCCTACAGACTCTGTATATAAACTCGTGTTTGTTCGATTTTTGCGATCAAGTGTAACAAAAAGTAAAGCTGACGACATTTTTGAAATTATTTGGAAAGGAAATGCTTCTCTCATTTAAAATGTATATAAATCCTAAATATGTAAATTTAAATGAAAAAATAAATAAATCATTAATTTTTTATATTATTTGTGATTAAATTATTAACATGACTAGAAAACAAAATTTATTTGTTTTTGTTTTGTTTTTCGAAGAATTGATGCAGAGATTTAATTTGAAATTTGATCGTTTGTTTAAATTGTAAGAAAATTTTTGAATTTTATTAATTTAATTGAAATAAACATTAGTAAGTATTTTGCCTTATTATATTGATAATTCAAAATTTTAAGTTTACTTAGCCAACTAGAAATTTGATGATGATAATTGTAATAATAATAATAGTAGTAGTAATAGAAGTAGTAGTAGAAGAAAATGATGGTTTCTTGGAAGTAGCATAAATTAAATTTTTAACAAGTAACTGAAAATATAAATCCTTTCTGCAAAATTTTTATTAAGCCGAAATTTTCAATAATAAAATAATACTTTGCAATCTATTAGAACTTAGCTGAAATATGTTTGTTGGTTATCTTTTGAATTTCACTTTCTGCCATTTCTTTCGTTGTAAATTTGATTAAATAAAATATTCAATATTAAAACTAAATAAATTGATTATATTAATTGTATTTTGATTTCTGCTATTCTTACAATTGCTGCTATTATTTCATTTTTTTACTTAAATAAACTTAAATATAAATATAATAACGTCATCACCTGAAAACACTGCTAATATAATTACAGAAAACATCCACCAAAAGGCTGAAACAAATCTCGCTGAAATTGGATATGACCTTGACCTAATTAATAAATTATTATTATTACTATTATTATTATTATTATTATTATTATTATTATTATTATTATTATTATTATTATTATTATTATTATTATTATTATTATTATTATTATTATTATTATTATTATTATTATTATTATTATTATTATTATTATTATTATTATTATTATTATTATTAAATGTAAGTAGTAATGTTCTTGAAATGATAGCAGTTGTGTTGGATTATTTTTCAAAAGTCGTTAATAAAGAAAATCCTGAAGTTCCTGTTCTTAATATATCACCAGGACATAGATGTTTATTGTGCTACATTTTCAATAAAATTTCTGAAGTTCCTGTTCTAAAGATTTTCTTTACAAATTCTCTCATTTGTGTTTACTCAAATCAATTACTATTATTATTATTATTATTATTACTATTATTATTATTATTATTATTATTATTATTATTATTATTATTATTATTATTATTATTATTATTATTATTATTATTATTATTGTTAATGTTATTACTATTATCCATAAATTAATTATACATAAAATAATTTTAGTAAGTTTTCTAGTAAATTGTTAGTTCAGATTTTTTGAAGAGGTTGTTGCGAATTGAATCTATTATATAACGATGAAAGTTTGTTTGTTACCCATAGAATTCCCCACCGTTGGACCTAGGGTGCTGAAATTTTGCATGTGACCCTCATTTGACTCGGGACAGGTCATAGGCTAAGTTTTAACCCCAGGTGACAACGCCTAGTGTACCCTAACCCTACTTAGGTTCACCTTGATTTACTACAGTAGAAATCCAAGGAGGGGAAATTGGCTAATAAAAGGGGTAAATAATGTTACGTTTATAAAATAGGATTAGTATACAACTGCTTCAACTCTTCAGGATTTAAAAGGAAACACAAAAGTAATAGGAGGAACAATTGTGGTATTAGCTGGAGATTTTTGACAAACTTTGCCTGTCATTTCAAGGTTAACATTAATCGATGAGTTGAATGCCATCCTCAGGGCTTCAACTTTGTGAAAACAGGTCAAGAAAATGACTCTGACAACCAACATGAGAGTCCATTTACATGGAGATAATGCAGCAGCCTACTTCTCACATCAATTACTTCAACTTGGCGATGGAAAGTGGCAGGTAGACCCAGGTAGACTGTTTCTTTTCCATCAAATATTTTTACTGTAACAAAGTCACTTGAAGAGTTGAAACTTGCAGTTTTTTCAAAATCGAAGACCAGTTTAAAAATCCTGAGTGGTTGTGTGAAAAGGCCATTCTTGATGCAAAGAATTTAAGTGTCAACAGCATCAATTCTCAAATTCACAATTTTCTACCAGGCATTTCAAAAACCTGCAAATCGATTGATACGGTTACAGATCCGGCCCAAGCGGCTTACTATCAAACAGATCTTTTGAATTCTTTGGAGCCTCCTTGCATGCCTTCACACAACTTGGAACTTAAAATTGGAGCTTCTATCATACTTCTGAGAAATTTGGATCCACTAAACCAGTGTTTCTCAAACTATGGGTCGCGACCCATTTTTGGGTCGCGAAAGAATTTTTGGTGGGTCGCGATGACTTATGGAAAGATCTACAAATATAAATTGTGGAAGTTTAAGCCTTTTAAATTTATTTATATAAATTAATATTTAGAACGCTTATTATTTTCTTAAATATTGTTATTTTGATTTTTTAATAATAAGAGTTAATTTCAAAAAATTTCGATTTAAGCCATTTAAAGTTGAGCAAGTCATTGCAAAGTGAAAAAATTTGAAAAATTTCTATCCATCCATCTCATTTTATTTCAATAATCTTAAAATGAAATCTCCAAGCTTGTCTAGTGGGTCACAATAAAATTTTTGGCATGAAATGTCAAAAATTTGGGTCGTGATCAAAAAAGTTTGAGAACCACTGCCCTAAACTATGCAATGGAGCACGATTGAACATCAAAAATCTCTTACCTCATGTAATAGAAGCCACAATTTTGACAGGCTGCGCCAAAGAAGATGTCTTCATCCCAAGAATTCCACTCATACCAACAGATATGCCTTTTGATTTCAAGCGCCTCCAATTTCCAATCAGGCTTGCATTTGCCATGTATATCAACAAGGCACAGGGACAGTTTTAAAAAGTGTCAGGCATTGTACTTGAGGAAGTATGCTTTGCCCATATGTGGCATGTTCTAGAGTTGGGTCACCAAGAAATCTTTTCATTTTGCACCAGAAGGAAAAACCCAAAATATAATCTATCGACAAGCTTTATTATAAGTGATATATAAATTACATGTACTTTTTTTAATTAAATTTTTATGTATATTTTAAATTATTTTTTTTAAATGAATGAATTGAAATAAATTTCTTTATTTTGAATCTGTTTACTATTTTTTAAATCGTGCAACGCCGGGTACCTCAGCTACTAAGTTATCAATCTTTGAAATCCATCAAAACGATTTCTGTGATTAGAGATGAGATAGCTGATGAGAAAACTTCCTTACACGTTCTATGATTAATTGTTGTCGACAAAAAGATTTCTGATAGAGATCGATTTTACCAACCCGCTCTAAAGGAATTTTTAGTCCCAAAGCTGCCTCTAAAAAATATTGACAGCCCTTATATATCAATGAAAATAAATGACCTTTGTACCTAGTTAGATAAAATTTCCAGTAATCAGATAACAGAATTACTCCTGGTTATTATATTATATCGAATAAAATCATTCATCTTAATCAAATATTTATTAGTAACATTTTTCTGCAATTTTAAAATCTGACAATATTTAAACAATTTTATTTTAAGAATTCATTAATATTTATCAAATTATTTATTATTCAAATTCTTAATTTTAAATATTTTTTCGTATACTTAGTTTTACGTCTTGCTTTTGTTATTTCATCTAAATGTGTACAAGACGATTGGAACATAATAATAAATAAATAACCACTATTATTGTTTAAATAAGCAATAATTTAGTTTAACAGTCATTTTAGACTATGAATTTTCCAATAGTCCAAGAAAAGAATGTGAAATAGTTAAAATACATTTGAATAAAAATATTTAACAAATTAATATTAAATAAATTTTAGTACTCCAATCAAAGCTAGCCTAGTGAATATATAATTATAAAATAATTATCTCCAATGATAACTTATTTTGTTATAATGAGAATAGATATAATTCTACTTGTAAACTTATCTATATGCTGGGGGGGAAATATTAATATCGGTAAATTATTTTAATAAATTTTTCAACATATAGAAATGACTTTGTCTTTCAGCAATTTTATCAGATTTTCCTTTATCAAATACCGACATAGCAGTTTTTGGATATTTCAATTTGACCCCCGTACACTTTCAAGCGTCATTGGATATTTATAGAGGTTGTATTATTTTGTAAATATTGACATAAATATATAAATTTATTTAAAAAAGATTTTGAGAAATTGTCACTAATCGCTGTCATTTCGTTTAAAGGACCGAATAAAATTTTCAAGAAAATATTTAATCAAAGTAGAATTGCATTCCTAGAGAATGAATTTAGTATTATGAATTCCAACACCGAATCAGGTAGGTATTATTTTGTTTTTTATTATAGGTTGGTCATTTCTCCCTCAAAAATACAAGTCAGTTGCGTATTTCGGTCCATAATTACGCAAACATTAATGCGTTTTGAAAATTGTCTGTTTTCTAATATCTTTAACATTTACTGCTTTCCTGTATTCTGCCTTTAGGACAAGCGAAAATAAGATTACACATGCAATATTCCTAAAATAGAGGGTACATAGATTGACAAGGGACTCGGTGCAGAAATGAATAAGTTATGTCAGCAGGTTGAAAGGTTACATTATAAACTTTTTCGAATTGAGTATTATAGAATTGGGAAATAGAGGAGAGGTAAAGTTAACTTTTTTAATTGAGGCGCATTATATTTTAATGAAAAATCGGTTTTATAGTTTTATACTTTATAATTATCCTATTTTGATATCAATGTAAAATCATATTTTGATTCTTTTTGTTCATAATAAATTACTTGTTGTCAAATAAAGGCCTAAGGAAACGGTTATCAACCTTTTGAAAAGTTATTACTTTCAAAGTTTGTGTTTTGGTTATAAACCATTACTTAGATTTTGTATCTCTGGAATAAACAAACTATCCTTCCTTTATACAAAGAAATTTTGGTCATCAATCAGAGTTAAATTAATTTCATTCTACAGTCCAAAAATTTACAAGATTATAAATTAAAAAAGTAAAATATTTTATCTACTCTATATCATTAATTAAAAGAATATAAATTTTAGAATTTTATTTTCTGACCACAAAGTTGATGACTACAGACCATTAGTGGTTCATTGACCACAGGATGGGAACCTTTGCTATATAAAACTATAATTCCAAGTTACTTATAGAAAAGCTCGCAAATTTTAGCGCAGTCCCTTAGAAATAGAAAAATATATTTTTTCACTTAATAAATTTTAAAAAATATTTTGACAATAATCAATGCTATTTTAAAATTTTCCAAAAATTGTTTTACTAGAAAATATTTGAAATTTTAAGATTAATATTTTGCAGATGTTTAAATAACAACATTTTTCAATATTTTTAGATGTGCAATACTTTCAATATAATGTAAATCACGAAATTTAATTAAAATATAATGCAATTAAACAATAAAATAAAATTTTAACCAATGGTGAAGGAGCAGCTATTTATATCACAATTAAGAAGTCCAAGATAGAAGAAATTTAGGTGTTTATTTAGGAAATATATTTTTAAATTTACTTATTACAAAATATTATAATGGTAAGAAAATCAGATCTTTGAAAAATCTAAGAGCCAAAATGTATCAGTTCACACGTCTGGGAATTGTTTCTCATAAGCCAAAATTTGTTTATGAGATTAAAATCAAATGTTATTTTTATACATTATCCAGTCTTTGAGAAATCTAGAAAATTGTAAAAACATGCGTCTACCAACACTTGCATTTTGTGAGACAAATTAGATAAAAGACTGAAACAGATTATAGATACACTCGATACATGGTACAATAAAAACGACAGAATTTTAAAAGATTTTTGAATGAATCCCAAAAAAATAATGGTTTAACTTATTAATGCATGAAACCGCTGTTGCTTCCAGATATTTATGGAGCATGTTACAAATGATAGGTAATTTTAGATGTTTATGATTTTCCTAAGATGAGTCCACTTGGTTGAATCCTTTATTTAAAAAGACAATCATTAATTATAAAGCAATAAGACTGTATGCCTATGCTTACTAGGATAAGTTGATCCACCTAGCTGGATGTAGTAGTATTGTTTAAATAAGACTATTTTTATAAATACTAACAAAAATGTTTACAATATTTAATTACTAATTTAAAGACGTACTAGTATATATATATATATATATATATATATATATATATATATATATATATATATATATATATATATATATATATATATATATATATATATATATATATATATATATATATATATATATATATATATATATAAATTTAACTGTCAGTCAATATGTTAATTTGATCATAAAATGTTACAGCTAATGTAATTTTCTTTCAGATGAATATTCTATTCGACCTCCAGATGTCAACATATTGCGGCATATTCTTTGTGATGTAATAGTCGGATTTCTCACAAATAATCGTTTATATATAATTTATTCTCCTTTATTCGGTTAGTATATTGTTTGGAAATTGTTGGATTGCTTGAATCTAGAAAGGATGTAATCCATTTAAAATATTTTCAAAAGTTTTTTATTTATCCACACTATTTTAAACAAAAATGTTCTTTTTACGACAACAATATCTTGAGCACGAAAACATAAAACAATTCATTCAACAAAAATTCTATTATACTAAATTACAAATCTACATTATAATAATATTTACTTTTAAATTATTAGTATATCATTCACGATTATTATTTACTTTTCTCATTAAATGATAAAATAATTAATGTAATTTAGGAAATAGCTTAATAAATTTAATTAAATTAAATGTTAAATTTAATTTAATTGTTTCAGAAATGAGACAACGAATTTCACAAAGACTAAGATAATAAAATAATAAAAAACAATAAATACAATTCAATTAATTTGTTTTATTTACACACCACCTCCTTTTAACGATAATAAAATTTACCTATAATAAAAAAATAACAACATTAAATCAATTTTTGTTAATAAAAGTCAT
Source organism: Schmidtea polychroa (assembly GCA_959609185.1). Lineage (NCBI taxonomy): Eukaryota > Metazoa > Platyhelminthes > Tricladida > Dugesiidae > Schmidtea > Schmidtea polychroa. The sequence continues at coordinate 18,005 of CAUHTR010001103.1, forward strand.
TAATTTTTCAATTTATATAAGCATTAAAAGTAAGAAAAAAATAGTAAATATTAGAATAAAATATTACAACTTTATTTAATTAAAAAATTAATAAATATTGTCTTTTAGATTCTTACGCAAAACTTTCCTCGAGAATTTTCATATACAATAACAAAATTTTTTAATTGTCTATTACGAACTCGATAATAATTTTTGCGTGGCGTACAATGTACAAATTTAATATTTAAAAATCAGAAATCTTTGCCACTAAATTTACGAAACTCGTCAATTTGACAAATTTCAAATTTTTTAAAATGAAATAAATTATGAAATATGTTAATCAGTAGTAAAATAGCGTGAATTTCATAGGGGCTTGTGCTGTCAAACTGTGAAAGATATTTGTTATTAGAAAGAAATGAACGCGGATCCGTGGAGTGGGAGACCTTTTACTGAAAAGGTTCTTTCAAAAACCTTTAATTGAATAGCGTTTTATTGCAAACAAATTATATTTTTAAAAAATATATAGTATAAAATAAATTGAATAAAGTAAATTTTTATATAAATATTATTGTACAAAAGTAAAGTTTTAGCTTTGGTTTCGTATAACGGGTGGATTCTGATGCACATCACACATCATGCACTTGTGCGTTGTTATAAAATATGCAGAACGTGTTCAGGTTAAACTTTATACTATACCTTCGTAAGTGAGTAAGTTAAGACAGCACGTATGTAGCATATAATTGAAACAAATTCACTGCTGTTACACGCTGAACTTTCTGTCACTTTAAATATGCTTTAGAAAACGCAAATATTCCAAAAACATCCAACAAAAATTGCTATAAAAATTAAATATGAAAAGCGAAATAATGAAAAAGTAAAATTTTTCAAAATATGCATTATTATTTAATTTTCTAAGAAATGTTTTCAATTTTCACCACTGATTACTTTTCAATTGGCATTGTATTTATTAAAAAAACTTGACTATGAATCAGTTAATATATCGATGTTTTTGATATTCACGAATTTTCGGCACTGCCTTTTTCAAGTGATTTCCAGTCATTGAAAGTATGAGGTTTGAGACTGATTATTTTTAATCTCGTACCTTTTTCTTTGACTTTAGCCAAACACATTACAATTAGAAACAAAATTCCTTTTGCTGTTTTAATCAAAAATTAAATAAATATATAAATGTAAAGGTAAATATGGATGTATTTATCTTTCTTATTATTTTATATTATAATGAAAACAAACTTTTTAAAGTAAAAATTATTATTTTAAATATTAAAAATAAAATTTATATCCATTCAGAAAAAAGAATGAAAATTCGAAATATTCTCCTCTGTTATTCCAAAATTCAATATAAAATGCACATTTTTTCAATTAATTCCACGGAGCAAATTTCGAATTTAATTTATGATTTAAAATCAAAAAATATATTTCAAATTCTTTTAATCGTCGATGAAAATATGACAATTGCAATTCTGAATTCCGTAAATTGTTTTAATAAACACATCAATGTTAAATGTAATCCCCATTTTTAGTTAGAGAGAAATAATATTTTAGGAAAGAATTTCGCATGGATAATTATTGGAGCTGTCGAAATAATCAAGAAAAATAAATTCAATTATAATAATACAAACGTTTACTTTGTCGGTCAGAAAATGGTTGATTGGAATTCGTTCCTAGAGAATTCTGCTATTGAAATGACAAAGGAAAATGGCTACGTAAGTTTGGCAAATTACAATAAACATTTTCTTTCTAATTTCAGTTTTTGTATTTTCTTCAAATAAATAAATATTAATTACAAATTATTATTACAAAATCATCAATCAATTCATTAAATTTAATTTCAATAGACCCTTCCGTAAACTGAGCCTTCAATAAGAATATATGTTTACAACATCATATTCAAATCAAATATAAACAGATATAATTTTTTTTTATTTTATGATATTCTGTTACAAATTAATAATAATTCGTACATGAGAAGGCTAAGTTTTTTTCATTAATAATATTTTAAACGAAGCTAAATAAAATTAGTATTTTTGTCAAATTGTTTTCTCCCTTATTTTTTCTATTTTTCTTTCAAGCATGTTTAATAATTTTAACCAATAATAACCTAAACAAAATAATTTTTTTAATTTATTTTTAATCAAGGCATATTTTAAAAGGAAAAAGAAAATTCGTTAACATACTTTGACATTGTAGGATGACTGTAAATAATACTTATTCGAAATTATATAATATTCATGCACGTTGAATTTGTATGACTGAATATTACATAATGTATGCCTGAATGTCAAAGATGTGATATTGTATTATTTATGCATGTGTGTATTTTGCTCAAGATACTTACAATATAATTACATCCTCCTAGGGATAACCATTTTTTTACTTTTAATAAATTTTGTCTCCAAAGTCTTCCAACAGGCATGTAAAATATAAGTCATAAAAAGTAAAATATTGAAACAACATCACTAAAGTAAATGATTTTATTCCATTCAGAGTTGTAGCTTAAATATTCGACGCATCTCGAAATTCTCCAAATGTCATTAAGATGTTTTACAAAATGTTCTAAATTATAATTATTTTATCGATTTAGATTAGTGGTGCCCAAAAAACGGCACGCGTTAGCCTTTTTATTGGCACTCTTTAAACTTCCATATTTGTTAAAGTTTTCGAAACAATTACCCTAACCTTGAAATCAATAATTATTGTTTATTATTAATCTAGAATCGAAAGAGATCAGATTAGAAAATAATTAAAATTAAACACAGGAATTGATTACTAAATTCAAATTTAAATATTCAACTTAAAATAGCGATGAATCCAATCGATTTTGGAAAATATATTAATGAACGATTTTAATAAAAAATTTGAATTTTTTAAATTGGCACTATTTATTTAAGAAAATCTTTTGTGAGTATATTGTGGGCATCACTGATTTAGATGACAAATTTAAAGTTAAATAGAAAACATTGATATATCTCGGAAAACTAAATGAAGATAAAAACATCAAAAGTGAAGAAAGAGATAAATGATTTTACTGATATTAAAAAGTAGCTTAGCTTTGAAATAAAATGAAATGAATATTTGCTAATTGTTTTCAATTAATTTTATTTTTCTATTATTTATAAGTAATACATAAAACGTGTAGACAATTAACTTTATTTTTTGAAATAACGAAATTTAAGTTTGTTTTGTTTTGCGAATTTCATTGAAAACTAATATATACAGGTTTAAAGTTAGTTTAATGAGACACTTTTTGACCCTGCTAACCTCTTTTATAACAACTAAAAATATATTACAAAATATATTACCTGCTATGTTAACAAAAAATAAAGGATTTGTTAAATTTGTCTTCAATCACATTTATCACGAAATTATTTCATTCCATTGAAGCTTTATTTGTCAAGCCATTGAGAATGATACGAAATGTGAAATATATAATGGATGTGATTGTAATAATAGTAAATTTCATCAAGGGTGTTAAATTACAGATTAGTCTCTGCATTTTTAGAATACCCGGATACCACATGTAGGGTTTTAATAACCTTTACATCCGTACGTCGATTTTTAAGAGGAAAACTGCTTAAACGGTTTTCAGAGTAACCAAAACAATTCAATATTACAAAAATGACATTGCAACCCTTCAGGAAGAATAGTACATTACAATACAACTTGGAATTCACAACCACTTGACTACTGTTTCTGGTTTCGATGATTGGTAGATTCGATCTTGTTTTTTTCATAGATTTAATTTGAATATACTCTATAACTTGGGTTTTATTTTAATTCTGTTTTCTTTTTTTTTACAATTACTATTTTTGATTCAGGTTGTGTTTCGTTTTATAGTATGCAATCTGATGACACTTACTGATATTGAATTTAGTTTAAATTTCTGCATCCAATGAATTCCCTTCGGTCATCTCCAGTTTTTCTATTATCTCTTAAACCTGTTGAGATATATAATTTTTAGAAGATGCCATTTCTCAGGTTTCCCGGCGATCCATTTCCTTTATTTCATACAGGCTATCGAGATATGGAAATTTAATTTCGATTTGGTTTTTGTATTATTTTATACTTGTTTTTTAAGATCGACTTTTACATATTTTATTGTGTAATTGTTATTGACTCTATTATTTTTCTCTCATTTTTAATTTTTTTTCTCACTTTTATTCTCTCAGAATTCTGGAACAACTCATCCTCCACTTCATGCATTTTCCCCTGAACATTTTATTCATTTTATAATTATTGGATTTTATTATTTAGGTATTCTCAACATTTTTATAATGTGATAGAATAAAAATAAAATATTGTAAAACCAAATGCAAAAAATTGAAAAGAAATTATAAAAAATTTGTGTTGTGATTCTTAAAATATAACTTTATTATTATTTATTTTATTTATTATTATTTTTCGTCCAGCGGTGAAATTAAAGATTTTTATTTAAAACATTTTATTACCGGAAATAACAAATTATTTTAGGTTTATACAAGCTTTATAATCAACTTTTTATCAATTACAAATTTTTATCAAAATCAAGCTCAAAAAGAAAAGGATTATTTGAGTTTTCTAAAGCAAGTAAAATAAATATAAAATATATAAAAATTAAATAATTCCATATAAGTATTATCAAGAGCGAATTTCCTATGAAGTGTGGACATCCGTCAACTCAAGTCAAAATATAAGTCGAATCATTTCAATAAATGCAAACTTGAAGATGTCCTTTGAATCCGACTTCATGAATTCATATCAAGTGCCTTCAAAGAGCAATCAGTTAAATTTCAACAATAAAACAATAAAAATCTGTACTATTGAGGTAATAGAATTTTTCATATATTAAATTATGATTTTTCCATATTATTATTAAATTTAATATTTGATTAATTAACACCAAAAGTGTCTAAATTTCTAATAATTTAATAATACGTAAAAATTTGGTTAAAAATTAAATACATTTCCCTAATTTTATTAATTCTTCAAACGTTACTCAAATCCGTGAACTGCAAGTGTATTCTATTATCTAATTTCATTTTCTAACCCCCTCAATTTGAAAATTAGCTGAGAAAACTTCATCGCTATTTGATGAAAACTCATTGTTATGAGTATGTTCTTGATAATATATTCGTACGTTTATATAGCTGATGTTATAGTTTATGTACTATTTTAGGTTGATTAATAAGTTTTTACTAATGAATTGTGTTAAGAAGATTTGTAAGGCTCAGCCGAGTCTCCTTTAAAAAACTGTCTCGGGACAGCTGGGGTGAATGTGTGTAAGGTTGTAAACACAAAATTTACAATAAACCAACAACAACAATTATATAACTTTAGACTTTTATTCACAAAATAATGAAAAGAAAAACCTTTAATTGGCGGCCAAAGAAAAGTTAGAAGTATTCTAGGCTTGGATAGATTACAACCATTTAACTCAAATATTCGTTGAATAATATCTTTGCAATATTGTTTTTAGTGATTTTTATCTCATTTGGTTGTTCTTTCGATATTCTTGTATTATTTTCTAGGCTTTATTTATATTACTTCTTCTTTTCTCTGACAATTGATGTTTTCAAATTTTCACTTGGTTATTCTTTCGATATTCTTTTATAATTTCCTTGGTCTTGTTTCTAATATTTCGTCCTTACAGTAGTAAATTATATTTCCAACTTTCTGATATCTAAATTCTTTTATTGATTTTTTTTTTCGTTAATTAATTTTTCAATTTTCTATAGCGATAATTCATTATAGTGAATTATAGATATATAGTTTTTATTTTTTTTACCACCGCACGCGGCGAGTGACTACAAATAATAAAAATTCAATCTTCTAATTATAAATTAAAACATAACATATCGCTACACTACACTCATCTTTCATTATCCGATATTTTCACTTTCTACATTAACTTCATTTAGAATGTTATCGCTACCCATCTTATTAATTTCATTATTGAGTCTCACTGAGATTCTATCATTTTGCATTTCTCCTCATTCAATTTTAAACTTTCAGTAGTTGATCGTCAAAGAGGTATGGAATATCCATTGCACATGTTGACTGACTGAATACGACTAAAAATAGTGCCGAAATTTAGGCACATTGGGTACCTTGTATATTTTTCTAATTTGTCGTTTCTTGATGGATATAAATACTCAATAATTAATGATATTAGGAATTAAAAATAAAGCGTTGAAAATCTTATTATCATCTACACGTTATTAATTAAATAAACTTATTAAGTAATTATTTCCAACATTTTAAACAAATTAAGTTTTAACTATTAAATTTTATGTTTTTAAATTTCTATTATTCACTACATATCAGATAAGGAAATTCAATATAGAATAACTTCAATAAATCTAAACCTTAAGGGTATCTATTTATACTAGCAATAATGGGTCAATTTATTTTGATAGTAATAAACATTTTTATTTGACATGTATTGTTTTAATGATCTTTATGTATGTTATTAAAATTAGAATATGTTTGGGAGAATTAAGTTTTGCGATTCGAGCACATAAAGAAGTCAATGCGATTGATAAAGTCAAAACTGTTTCAGAAATTTATTAAAAAAAATCTCCAATTATAATTATAAAATATCGAAAGTAAAAGATTGTTAATTAAAATCTTTAAATTTAAATGAATTAGTTGTTTAAATAATCAAAATTTAATTATTATTGTGCACAGGATATTATATTAATTAATGTTATGATAATTAAAGGATAAATTTTGAATAAAAGAAAATAAATAATAGAATTAAATTATTAAATGTAAGATGAGTATAAACCGGAATTAAAAGAATTGCAATATAACTGTTTTATTAAAATATCATAATTAACACAATGCATTAAATATAATTTTATTTTTTTCACATATATTATATTCTAATTTATCAGACAGTAAAACATTAATTTATTAGTTGCAATAACAATTATTATTTCATTACGGTAATTTAAAAGTTTTATCAAATGAAGTTTAGTTTTGTTTAAATTGTTTTATATAAAATTATACATTAATAAAACAAATATATACACATCTATATAATTTAAACAAAAATAAACTTTATTTGATAAAACTTTCAAATAACCGTAATGAAATAAAAATTGTTATAGCAACTAATAAATTAATGTTTTACTGTCTGATAAATTAGAATATAATATATGTGAAAATAATAAAATTATATATATATATATATATATATATATATATATATATATATATATATATATATATATATATATATATATATATATATATATATATATATATATATATATATAGTCGAAATTTAATTGAAAAGAAATCAAATGTGAAGACAAAAAAATTATTTTACTTTTAAAAATATTTGTTTGAACTATTAACAACTAAGTTTCTAACATTTATTCCATCCATAGCAAAAGTTTGTTAAAGATTTTTCCACATTTCGAAACTAAGTTCGACTACAATTCAACACGATCCCAAACGTTGATAGTAAAATGTTATTTGAACCTTCAAGAGATGAACTTATTACTTCCATTACGAATTTTTATTTCAACAAGTTTATTTCCAAAAAAAGCAATTTATTACTACCTTATTGACACTTCGAGGTTTTTCAAGGAATATCCATTAATCCTGTTTCGCAACCTGACGATAACATGCAAGTTTTTCAAAATTGTACACAAGGTTCTGATCTATAAAAAGCAACTTATATTAAAATATTGAAAAGAATTCTTTAAAACCTTATAGTGAACCCTGAAAAATCTTCATGAAATCTGTATTGTAATATTTGTGTTTTTATTTCGGGTTTCTCGCCTCACTTGTACAAAATCCAGAAAATTTTACCTAAAGAAAAAATGGTACAAATTTAATAACTTATAATTTATAATTTAATTTATGTAATATATACGTTATATAAATTTTTATTCTATATATAAATTAACATTGCCAGAAAAATACTTTGAAATTACTCAAATCATGTTTTATTATTTAGGAAAAACTGACAGATTTTTATAATAAGGCTACAATTTGTAGATTGTAAGTCACCTTCATTAAGTCGACCTTGATCCGAAACTATAAATAATGTTGGTTTGTCACTCAAAACCCATGATAATCATGTAAATACTGTTAAACATAAATTTAGCACTTCATTACCAAAATTACTAGTGAGCAATTTTCCTTGTCCCGGTTCCCTTTGGTACCGATAAGAGGAATTACTTCTACGTCTCTAGAATTTCGAAATAGATGAAACATTACACCATTTTAAATCTGTTTTCATCGTGACACTCAATAATGATCTTGGTAACTCAAACTTCACAACTATCTAAACATCTGTTTTTACTGACCCTTTAAACATCGAATGGAGTCTGTGGTAAAATACTTAAAATGATTTTAACAACATGGAATCCTCTTAAAAACAAATGACTTCCTTCCATTTTTATACACTCTTTAATACGAATATCAAATCCACAACCAAAAATGATAAATATTATTAATATCATTAAATATTATTATAAATATTAATTACAATTACTAATAATATATTTAATAGATTTTGCTTACTTAAGAAAATTTTAGTTAATCGAAAATTATTTAAATTAAAAAAATTTTAAGCAAATAGTGATTTAAATAAATTTTCTCAGCATCAAATTTAATTAAATTTAACTTAGCATTGATAGACATAATAAAAAAGTAATTTTAATTCAGTTTAATATTTTCCACATAATATTTTCAAATTTAATGAAACTTTTCTACAATAATTGAATTAGAAATTACTGATTAAAATAATCATTAAAATTAAAATTATGAAATATTAATTATGAAAAATTAAGAAATAAAAATAATTATTGTACATATTTTATATCAATAATTAATATTTTTGTTAAGATGCGGTTAGAGGTAATCACGGCCGATCAATTATATTCAGACAAATTTTCAATGAAATTAAATTATTTTTAATAAAAAATCTTTTTTAAAACATTTCTAAAGAGATTGTAAAAGAAACAGAAAATACACAAAATATTTTGGTAAAAAGAGTTTCTATTTTATTTAAAATTTCAAATGTAATAAATTAAACATGTCATAAAACTTGATTGAATTCAAAAATCTGTTCATTATCAAATCGAATATTTAAACACCTTTTTTATGATGAATTTACGTATTTTCTTAAACAATGCTGAATAAATTATACTTAACTTTCCCAATAAAAGAATAAACTTTCCCAAACTTTTTTTGACCGCAGACAGTGCCGAAAATTCGTGAGTATCAACAAACATCGATATATTACTGATTTATAGTCTTCAAACTCTAACGTTTTAATTCAATAGATAAAATAATCAGTGGTGAAATTGGAAGAAATAAAAGTTCTTATAATAATAATAATAATAATATATATATCTTTCCAAAATCAGTAAATAGTCCAAGAATGTAAGATTCTAAATCCTGAATTGCCATGTTTTCCAGTGTATTTAAGAATAGATGGTAGTCGCACCTGGAAAATATATAGGTCGACTCAGAATTTTATGTAGGTCACGAAAATTATGGTATATATATATATATATATATATATATATATATATATATATATATATATATATATATATATATATATATATATATATATATATATATATATATATATATATATATATATATATATATATATATATATATATATATATATATATATATATATATATATATATATAAAATGGTTAGTTTCCATGGAAATGAGCTCCAAAATCTCTAAATTAAAAAGTAGGTCACGTCATAATATAATAGCTTCTATATATTATGATAATCACACCAGGCTTATATTATAGAATTAAAATCGTATACTTCAACACATGATGAGACAGTGAATAACAGCAGCATCAAATGCCATAACAACTTTCATAAATTATCAAACATAGATAGAAATGAAATCACTATGAAAATTACACCACTTTAATATAGAAACAAATTTTATATATAAAAAATAATTGGAAAAACTTTGAAAAAATATATAAATACTTTAATATGAAGGCCACACCAGCATTATTATAGAAATAAATTTTGTATATAAAAATACTTGGAAAATCATGTGGAAAAAATCAATAAAAATGCTTAATATATACTTTTGATTACACTACTTGATAAAAAATCACACATATAGGATACAAGTTATTAACAAGAAAAAATCCCCAAAATAAATTTTCCAACGCAAAACTTTCCCTAATTTTAAATGGTCCTAAAACAAAATTTCCAAACTCAAATATTTTAAACTCTAAATCAGTGTTTCCCAACCTGGGCGATATCGTCCACTAGTAGGCGATATGAGATTGTCGATGGGCGATAGGAAAAGTCGACGAAAAGAAATTTAACAGGAAATATATTCAATTATAATAAAATCTCATTCTTCACATGATGACACATAGCACCTATTAACCAGTGCAGATTAAACCTGTCGTGAAATGCAATAGGTGACCAGCTGTATGTATTTCATGTACATTGTACACTGTACAGTGACACATAGCGCGTTAGATAAAAGTAGCAATTATCTGCATGCATAAGACTAACATCATGATGTAGCAACGGTGAATTATAACACACATACAGGACGGGGCACATGTAGATTTCAGGTATGTTTCATTTTATTAAATTTGGCAGCATTTAGTTATTAATCACGGAATTAGTGGTTTTCACATTGTACCATCATTATTATTATTTTGATTCACTCTTACGTAATGCCTCCTAAAATTAAAATTGTGACCCACAGCTATAATATTGACTACCTCAAATTTAGCTTCATTACTGCTTGCCATGATGAGCGCATTCCGCTGTGTTTGCTCTGTAAAAAGACTAGCTGACATTTTCGATAAGCTGAATCAACTTAATAGAGACTTACAATGCACTGGGGTTACCCTTATTCACTGTAAGACCAAAGTCTTAACTTTCATGGATAAATTGGATTTGTGGCGAATGCAACTAGATCTGAGATATTTTGTCAACTTCGCCTCCCTCAACAGTGTTTCAAATGATATCACGGATGCAGAAATAGTCTGCATCACTCAATATCTTACCAATCTGAAAGACGATATGCGCAAACGCTATGCAGACAAATCGTCGGTAATCCGTGGACAAAAGCAGCAAGGTCGTTGTTATTCAAAATAGAGAGGTTAGCGTCGATGATGGAGAAGTTTAGTCGTGATGAGAAGCGAATTCAAGTCTGGCCGCGAGAGGGACGTGACGAAGCGAATAAAATTGACAGTTGGTAGGGCGACACATCGACACTTAAGGCCAAATATTTCCACGCGGCTTGTCAATGAATACAATTTCATTAAATGTAACCAGTGAATTTGTGTCTTCATTGTTAGATATACATTCACTGACCGGCTTAGCGAAAATATGTTTTCACCAGTGAAAATATATTCTCACTGGTAATACAAATTCACTGTAACATACAAAATACTTGGAAAATCATGTAGAAAAAATAAATAAAAATGCTTAATATATAAATTTGATTACACTACTTTATAAAAAATCACACTTGTAGGTTAGAATATATTTACAAGATATTCCCAACAAGATAAACAAATTTCCTAACTCAAAAACTTTAAAGTCTAAATTCTCTTTCAACTTTAATTTCAATCGTATCATCCCACTTACTTCCAGCACTGTGTCGTTTTATATAGATACTTGCCTCTCTTAACTATACAGCAACGGGATAGTGCCCGAAGAGTTGACCACAGAGGGAAAATAACCCCCTTCTTGACATAGTTGTAAACGCACTGTGTGGCAAAATGTTTCTGCGATGCCATGTACGACCGTTAATACTTGTTTAAAGCTGGAGAATTTGCACTCTTGCATCATCAAACTCTTCTGGTGACTTTGTAATTAGCCCGTATGCTGCTAAATGGCTTATTACTTCTATGAGGAAGTTAAAAGATTCTTAAAGATTAATTAGAAATTTGGTAAAAATTTTAAAAATATTTTTATCAAAGAAATATTTTAAGAAAATCTGAAATTTGTTTAAATAACAAAAATAAGAACAGACAAGTTTTTTGAGATATCTTTTATTAAATAAAATTTTATGGAATTATTTAGTGATTTAAAAACGGATGAGAATCCTAATAACTTCATTGATGCTGATGTTATTCACTGACTCGTCATGAGCTGATATATACGATTTTAATTCTATTTTATAAGACTGGTGTGATTATCATAATATATACAAGTTGTTATATTATGGCGTGACCAAAATTTTAATTTAGAGACTGGAGCTCATTTCCATTAAAACTAAGCATTTTTTATATATAAAAACAATATATTTTCGTGACCTACATAAAATTCTAAATCGGCCTGGATATTTTCTAGGGGAGGAGTGGTGGGATACTACCATATATTTTTATGGGCTTGAAAAAATACATCATATAATGTAAGTTATTACACAAAATGGAATCATTTCGACGTTTGAACCGATTCAAAGTTTAACTATTATTTCAACAGAATGATAGACTACAATATTCATTTTATGTCATATTCAGAATAGCCCATTTGTTACAAGAAAAAACAAAAGTGGAACGTTTGACATTGAAAATATGTCTGGATTTGTAATTAAAATTTTGCTTCATTTATCAAAAACACTCAATTTCAGGTTATTCAATATTGTTTGTCACTTTTCAATGAATACAAATATCATAGGACATCAATTTATATCGCAGCAGATGGCACGTACGGAGGTCCGATTCCAAAGCAACAATTCTTTTCTGGTTGTGTCGGTGATGTTCAACAGAGGGTATAAAAGCTTTGTTTATTAAAATAATAAATAAACAATTATTAAAATTATTATATCATACTGAAGCAAAATTTGGATTAATAATTCAATGATATTTTCCACCAAAGGACATATTTCACTCACTTCCAACAATGATAAAAACAAAATATATAAACAAAATTTCTATTCTGTGGTTATATCTTCTGTTAGAGAATGGTCCTTTTATTAAACCTAAAAAGGCTGTTTGAATTGTGTAAAGAATAGGGACTTGCTTTAACAAATTAAGACGCTTTTTAGAAATATAAATTGTGTTGAGTTATTGGGCTAGTGATAATATTTGTAAAGTTAAAATCCTTACTCTGACTCCAAGTGTGTCTTTGACTGACCCACAAATAACACTTGACTGGTAAATTAGGAGATTAATTCGCGTCTGTGTGCGCTTTTTACTTTGTTGGATAGATTTGTGTGCGCACACAGACGCGAGCAAGAGGTATGTCGCAATTTAAAAACTTTTGAACTGATTTATAATTTGATTTGAATTTTTGGACTCAGAGTTGTGGATGGTATCGATTTTTGTTTTGTGTTCTTGGGTATTTCGAATTTGAAATATGGAAAATAATGAATGTATGATATGTCGTATGTCAATGAACGATATGGCGAAGAGATGTCTTTTCAGCAGTGGAACTTGTTCACGTGATCGTGGCTCAGCAAGATCGTTGCAAATTATTAATGGAAGTTTTTCAAAACGATCGGAAATCAACGATTTAATTTCTGTAAATCATGAAATGACAGAAGAGGAACTCCAAGATATGTTTATGAAATTTCCCCAAAGCGATCAAAAGATAAACTTGCTAACTTATGGATATGATATTCTATTCAATCGAGCTCTAAAAAAAATCAACATAACTCCAATGTTTATTAGCCGAAGTGTTGAACAATTATCCAATGTTTCCAATTCAATCATGGCTCAATCTCAAGTTATTGGACACGATAAATGGTTTTGTACAAATAAAGCTTGTGATATTAATTACAATGAAATTCTTCTGATGTGTCTTAGATTTAAACACTTGACAACAGAATTCTTTATTGATAATCACAAATAACTTTCACTTTACACTGACAATCAATTCAAAACTCTGCTCGGTGACTATACAACGCTTATTGCAACACTCATTGAGGAATAGCAATCATGTACAACACCGGATTATTTTATCGACTGGGATTTTGAGTTGGTTGTTTTCTTTGACCTTCTCCGACAACTATATTCAAATATTCCAATAACTTCTTTTAATTTATTTCTCAACTAATTCTTTTCTGAAAATGTTCTCCAACAATTATTCTTCATAATTATTTCTTAACAATCATTCTCCAACAAATCGTTTTCCAATAAATACTCGTCTCAATGACTTCTATAAATTTCTCTCACAATTTTTCCGTTAGTTTTATCGCCTTTTCCGTAGACTCTTGCCTCGTTTTCCAATAAATTTTTGTCTAAAATTATATCTGATTTTTGTGTATCGGTTTTTGTTTGATTTCTCGGCCAACAGTTTCTCTTTATACAGCTCGTTTCATTTGTGGAACGAGAGATAGTCATATGCTTCCCACTTCTCTTTCTCCCCCATTTCCCAACTGTTCCCATTTTATCTCTGGAAGATTTCGAGAAATGTCTTACTTTTTATTATTATTATTATTATTATTATTATTATTATTATTATTATTATTATTATTATTATTATTATTATTATTATTATTATTATTATTATTATTATTATTATTATTATTATTATTATTATTATTATTATTATTATTATTATTATTATTATTATTATTATAATTATTATTATTATTATTATTATTATTATTATTATTATTATTATTATTATTATTATTATTATTATTATTATTATTATTATTATTATTATTATTATTATTATTATTATTATTATTATTATTATTATTATTATTATATTATTTCAATAATAAACAATAAATATTTTAGAAAGCTCTAATAGCTGCCAGTGTATTTACATTTACAAGTGACAGAAGTTCAGTGGTGGATTACACTTACCCTATCATGAGTGATCCCTTAGCAATCATATATCATCGACCCAACGAATCATCAAAATGGTTCAATGTTGTTTAGTAAGTTAGATGCAAATAAAAATTATTATTTTTTATGTTTATTTCCAAGCGCATTGGATATAAAAATTTGGTTAATGATCCCGATCTGCATGCTGTTGGTGTCCGGAACTACAACGATGATATGCAAATACAGTCCGTTTTCTGCTTGGAATCTGGGCTTAGAATTTGCTATTCTTGATGAAATACAATTCAGTGAAAACTTTTGGACATTCATTGGATCCTTCTTAATGCAAGGTCAAATAAAAATTTACTTTAAATAAAATAAAATTTATGTATAATAATAATAATAATAATAATAATAATAATAATAATAATAATAATAATAATAATAATAATAATAATAATAATAATAATAATAATAATAATATTAATAATAATAATAATAATAATAATAATAATAATAATAATAATAATAATAATAATAATAATAATAATAATAATAATAATAATAATACTAATAATAATAATAATAATAATAATAATAATAATAATAATAATAATAATAATAATAATAATAATAATAATAATAATAATAATAATAATAATAATAATAATAATAATAATAATAATAATAATAATAATAATAATAATTTATTAATTAGGTCAAGATTTCTACTCATATCCAATTTCGGCGAGATTTGTTTCAGCCTTTTGGTGGATGTTTTCTGTAATTATATTAGCAGTGTTTTCAGGTGATGACGTTATTATATTTATATTTAAGTTTATTTAAGTAAAAAAATGAAATAATAACTGCAATTGTAAGAATTTAGTAAATAGCAATAATCAGAGGACAATTAATATAATCAATTTATTTAGTTTTAATATTGAATATTTTATTTAATCAAATTTACAACGAAAGAAATGGCAGAAAGTGAAAAATAAAAGATAATCAGTAAATAATTGTATCAATTGTATCTTTGCATCAATTCTTCGAAAAACAAAACAAAAGCAAATAAATTTGGTTTTCTAGTCATGTTAATAATCTAATCACAAATAATATAAAAAATTAATGATTTATTTATTTTTTCATTTAAATTTACATATTTAGGATTTATATACATTTTAAATGAGAGAAGCATTTCCTTTCCAAATAATTTCAAAAATGTCATCAGCTTTACTTTTTGTTACACTTGATCGCAAAAATCGAACAAACACGAGTTTATATACAGAGTCTGTAGGAGGTATTAGAGGCCTAGGTCAGACAATAAATGTGGCCCCTTGCGCGGAAATAAATATAAAAAGTATCCTTTTTTGTTACATCTAAAATTTATTACTCGAAATAAAATAAAAAAAACTAATTATATATATCAAAAAACAAAATCAAAATCTAATAATAAAATTTAAAACTAGTTCTTTTCGAACCTTTAATGCTGTAAAAGAACTTATTAATTCGTAAGTCTAAATCTTTTGCAATATTCCAATTAATATTTAGCATCTACCGACTATTTTTGCGATCCTGGATCATAGTTGATCGTAAATATGCGTTTTATATGCGTTTTAGTACGTTGCAGTGTCATTCTGCTTCTGCTACCGTTTCTGACATGGTTAAAAATATTCTAAGCGCAATAACGATATTTGGATAATGTCTAGAAAACCCATTTCAATAATTTCTTTTAAAAGCTCAGATGGTTTCAAGGTGTGAATTAAATTGGATTTATAAAGTATTTTAAGAAATTTAATTTCTGCATTTTCTTCACTGATTTGGTTTTGATATTTTTTCTATAAAATTGTTGCTGCTTCAACTAAGCTCTTGTTCTTCATTTCAACAGAATTTCATAGAACTTCAAATAAGTTGCTTATCGAGGAAACAGCTTTAAATATTCAGGTATGTCCAAATATTATTGAATCAAAGATCTCGTTAGAATCTTGATTGTGAAAATATGCTTCAGCAGAAATTTGATCTTTTCTTCGGCCATTTATCGCCAATTCTGTAACAATTCCATTAGCTGCTGCTATTTGCTTTGACTCCCGAAGCAACCGAATTCCATGTATTTTTAATTTTTTTTACATCTTCAATAAGTTTGTCAATATTCATTTTTTCTGTTGTTAATATTAATTGCAGTGTTTGGATAATTAGAGTTGTTTGATACAAGAAACCAGAACCTTCACCAAAATTGAGGACACTAAGACACATTCAAATGATGACATATATTTTTTAACGATTTAATCTGAGTCTGAGCCTGGAAGATTACATAGCTCAAATTCATTGATAGCTGATATTAAAAGTTTTAAATGAATGGCCATTAGCTTTACAACATCTATTCTTGCAGACTATTTGGTTTTTGAAATGTACTGGAAAGAAATTCCTTGTAGATGTTTCATTTAAAACCTTTCATAGTTCCAAAGAGTGTTATTGCTTCTTCACATGATTAAAGATTTCAAACATTTCATTGTAAAAACATAAAACCAAGTAAATTACCAAGTAAAAAACTTTTTTCAATTGAGAAATTCAATTCACTTAATTTTACACAATGAATAACCAATGTTGTTTGGTTCCTATGAGACAAACCTGGAGCTGCATGGCATTAAACGAAAAATACTTATTAATACGTACACGGGTATTCTTAAATAACTATGATAATATATAAAAACGAAGTTAGATGTTTATAGAAATTTACCAAACCAATTTACGAATCTCTGAAAAATTTCAATCAGACAAGATATAATGTTATTATGCTATTTTAGTATTGTTGCGTTATTCGTGATCTTTAAGAAGTGTGGAAAGGTTTCTGCTCCTAAATATTTCACTATAAAAATCGTAAATCAAGTAAATTAAATTGACCAGTAACCATAAATAATTTATAAACTCGTATAAGTTCAATAAAACCAGTTATAATTAAATATTTGTTCAACAGAAAAATCATTCTCCTCGAAATTTAAAATAAAATGACTTAAGGATTTTATATTACTGTACAATTCACGTTTAACCAACTAGATCCCCTTTGAAAGATTATAAATTATCCTTAATATCCATCCGATAAAATTTCTATATTCCTTCAAATGACCATATTTTACTCTTAACTGATATCGAACCGATTTAATCTCTAGAAATCTAAATAAAATCACACGATAAATCAGAAATATTTCCAAATAATGATCAAATTTCTTTACTAACTTTCTGACACCAAAAATTCCTCTTTTAAGTCAATATTTCTCAACTTTTGTCATTGTCCGTCTATAACATCTTAAATAAAGATAAAATAATTTAAAGCATTGAACCTTTGATATCAAATCTAATTAATTCTAATCATTTCAAATATTTCATTGTAAAAACATAAAACCAAGTAAATTACTCTAAATGAACACCTAATTGGTCATAAACCCTAAACGACTTAATAAAACCAAATATAATTAATAAAACCTTGTTCCAAAAGTAAACCAGAAATCTAATGTATAAAAACGAAGTCAGATGTTTATAAAAATTTACGAAACCAATTTACGAATCTCTGACAAATTTCAATCAGACAAGATATAAGTATGGGCAATTATGTTATTGTTCAATGCTATGTTAATAATGTTGTGTTATTCCTGTTCTCTAAGAACTGTTGAACGGTTTCTGTTCCTAATAAAAACCTCCTTGAGAATAATTCTATTTTAAGGTTCGATAGACACATTTAGCTATACTAAATACTAAAATGCCGTTAATCTCTTATACCGTAGGTTGTTCATTGTCCAAAAATGTAATAACATAATCAAGCATATCTTCAACTTCTCATAGGAATATTTCATAGAAACTCTTTTTAAGTTTCAAAGGTAGGAATAGAGAAAAAATGTAATTCTTTAGTCAGAAATTTGCAACTGGGAAATTAAGAGATCAAAAACGAACAATAAAACTGATTTTAGTGATAATTGAATGATTATTAAATTTTGTTTTAATAATCAGATTTGTATAATAATGATAATTTATTAAAATGTGATTTATAATATCTGAAATATATTTTTATAAGTGTGATCTCTTTAATGATGTTTGTAAAATAAACAAAAATTATTCAAAATGTTTCCTAAATATTTTTTTAGATTTTACTTTAGAAAATAATTATTGTAGTACTGAAAATTAGAGCAATCCTTTGAAAGGTGACATTTTAAAATTTATGAACTGGTTTTCATCCAAATTTAGATGTCCACTTTTGTCATATTTAATTGTGAATCTTTTTTATTATTTAAGAACTATTTCTAATTTAGCCGACCTGACGTCGTATCTGACTACATATACCGGATTGAAGTTACCAAACACATTGGAGGAATTCGCAGCCAGAAATGATATAATTTTATATCTAGTTAACGGATCCTCGGCAGCAAATACAATTATGGTAGAATAGTTAATAATTTATTAATAACATTCTTAATTAAGTAAATTTTAACAAAAATATTTCCTAACAAATTAAATATGTATTTGAAATATATTTATTTACTATTTTTTATTATATATTTATTGATTGAACAAAAGTTTTATCAAAATAATTTTTATTTATTTCAACATTTTGACGCCGCAATATATATAGAAATTTTTATATTGAAAATTTCAAAAAGCTCAATTAAAACAACAAAAATTATAGTTTAGAAACGTCTTAAGAAATCAATAAAATAGGTATAGGCATAGAAATAGCTAATTACAGAATAATTCGTAGTTTTCAAATGTTTTAATTAACTGGTTTATCATCAAATTAAAATTCAAATTATTAGACTTTTAAATGTAAATTTTACAATAAAGAGATTATGAAGAAAAATAATATTTTTTATATTTTTACTATAATGACGAGTTGGAATTTTTTTAATTTCTAAAAAATATATCACTGCCGGAAAAAGAAATGTTCATTTTCCACCAACAAAGACGCAAAACTATTAACTGTCTTTGGAAGAGATTTACAAATGTTAAGATAAAACAAACATTTGTGTTTTAACTAATTAATAATATAATATATAATAACTAAAAAAATAACTAAATCTAAAATTTTAAAATATTTTTATTCGAATGATTTGAATGATATCAGAAAGTTGAATAATTGATATACATTTATTATCAATTTAATTGGTTTCCATTTCAGACTGTAGATTAATATTTTTATTTTTATTTTTAATTGGAATAAACACACACACACACACACACATATATATATATATATATATATATATATATATATATATATATATATATATATTAGGGTGGCCCATGCAGTATAGCAAAAAAATAAAAGTTTTAAACTTCACCTTCTCACCCTTCCAACTTGTTCCAATGTTGAAAAGAAAATTTTCTGTGAAATATTTTCTGAAATTTATCGACATTTAGAGGTGGCCCAACAATCTAGAAGTTTGAAGTACAAATATTTTAAAGTGGTTTTTATACGTTTTTGCTACTTGTACTGTGTTTGACGAAATTATGAGCAGCAAAATTATCTCATTTTTATTACAACATTAACTGTAGTGAAAACAGAGACATATTTGACAATAAACACACCTAACAACCGAAGCAGTTTACTAGTTTAGTTTATCACTGGGCCTATAGTCACTAGCCAGTCAAAGTCGACAAACTCAAAAGTCGAACATTACTATCAGTCACACAGTCAGTACACATTAGGGTAAAATAACAACAGTGCATGGAACATGGAAACTGAAAACATGGTGATTGAACACAGTTTTTAGTCGTAACTACTAATTAAGATCAGTCCGAGTTTGATAGTTAAGGTGTCGTTGGCGTAGATGACATGGCCATCATGAGACCGAATTTGCTGCAGTCTGGAAACAGCCGGCGATGTTCGCTAACGACATGCAACATGAATTGAAGCTGTTCCTCATCCTTGGTTAGCTTTTTATTGTAGTCCTGAATGAGGGCTACCCCTCTCTCAGCTCTGTCATTCACAACAGCCAATCCTTTAACAGTTCTCAGTGCACATTGGTATGTTTCATCCTCATCCCATTCTGATGGATCTTTTGACATAAATGACGTCTGTAACTGCAGAAGACGAAACATGGTCATTGAATTGGCTGTGCAGAACTGTTCGAGACCCTTGCTGTTTGTGAAGGCTGATGTTTCCACTCTGGGACGTTTAGGTGGATGCTCAGGTGCAGCATTCTCCATGGCTGCAAGCATCAGCTTCTTGGTTTCAGCTGGAACTCTGGAGTCAAACAGAGCGAGTGTTACCAGCTCTTCTGAAATATACCACAGATGCAGTCCCAGCTTTTTGCTGGTTACAGATGAAATGTTTACATCGGGGTATTCAAGGAGCTGTCTCATCAACAGGAAATCATTCAATGGTGCATTTATTGCCAGAGGTGCTGTTATCCATACTCTGAGATAGACAAGCACACCAAATGCAGCAACAGCAGTGATTCCCTTCAGCTCACTCTGTGTCATCTTGAATTGTGCTCTGAAAAGCCACATCTTGATACTGTACAGCACTTTAGCCAACCACCTTGCTCGATGCATTGCACCTGGAGACTGAAAGTGAATCCCCCTGGAAGGAGCCTGGCCAAGGTAAATCATAGACAGTTCCAGGAACTCCCGGTAATCATCTCGTGGCTGCTGCACTTCAAAGTTGCATGCGAGCAAATTCCAATAATTCATTTCGACTATTAGCAATGAGATTGTCGATGAATGGATCCGTTTCTGCCGGCTGGTAGTTGTCACGATCTATGAATTTCCAGTGCTCCTTGAATCTTTTGAAGATTGATATGTCAGGGCTTGATGAACCTCGTAGCATTTGGTCAAATGCTGCACCGACAATAAGTTCCATGATGTGATGACGACAGGCCAAGTATAGGAGATCTTTGGCCAACATCTGTTGGATTAAGACACAAGCACCTTGCTTATCACCAGTGTTTGAACTTGTTGTGTCAAAACACAAAGCCACAACCTGCTTTTCGATGCCCCATTGCTTTATCTCGTTGACCACGGCAGTAGCTTGGGATTCACCAGTTCCAGATGACAGTTTTGGAACTGCAAGCAGCTGTTCACAACCAACACCTGAGATGAGAATTGGTAACCTGTCGACGTGTTCTCTAGTTGTCAAATCTTCCAATAACTTTCCATCCCAGTGGACAGTCAGATGGTTTACAGATAGAAATTCTGATTTCAGCTGTGATGCTGCAATTGTTCTAGCTTTACACCTGGCTCGGTGGATTGAGTTCCTGCTGATGTTGAGGGAATCAACATTGTGACCAAGGCTGGATGCTGTTTCACACAACACATAAACAGCATTTCTGGAGGATGTCTGTGTTCTGTCCAGAGCTGCCATTAGCCCAGGAGTCAATACATCTGTCTTAGCTTTCTTTGGCACTGGCTTTGTGATACAGTCAGCAGGATCTGTTGATGAGGATGCAACAGGTTTATATTCATCATCACACAAGACAATCTGCTCTTGGTCATGGTCACTGTCTTCACCAGATGATGATTCGAGAGTTGTCAAACAAGCACTGATATTCATTTCATCTACTGACCTTTGCCGCCGCCTTGCTTCAGCTTGTTTGCGTTCACCAGCTGCTCTAGCTTTACGTTCAGTAACTTTATCCCGGACACCAATGGATCCTGGACGCCCTTTTTCTCTCTGGCGTAACAGGAATGCCCTGTCTTCTGGGTTGCTAATGATAGTTGGTGCATCCTGATGGGCTATGTCGAACAGATCTTCAAGATGAGAAACAAATTCATGCTCATGTTTTTTGTGAGCTTCACCAGACCTCGACTTGTGTTTTTGGAGACCCTTCCATTCATAAAAGACTGATTCAAGCTTCTGAATGCAGTGCTGTTCTGCTCTTGTTGGAATGCTTGCTTTTTTCCAGAACTCCATTATCACGTTGATTGTCAGTTTACTGGCTTCGCGAAGAGTCATTTTTTCTACTTTATGTAGGTGTAGAAAGTACCCAAATGTCTGATAATACGATGGCAGCTTTGCACCAAGAATTTCAGGAACATATGATTTAATCAAGTAAACATTATCATTAGATCTTGTTTCCATTCTGTTAAATCTGAAACACAATAACATGGAGAGTGGAGACGATTAGGTTAAGCAAAACACTAGGCATAATTGAATGAACAACTGAAAAATTTTAAATTTGCTGTATAGTACAAGAGTACATTTAACATTGTAAAATGCATTCAACAACGATGTGTTTTTGCATGTAATTCAGCAAAGTAAAATACTGACTATTAATACATGAACATAATACAAGAACAAAGATTGCATAATTACATCTCGACTGGTGAGTAATAGCTGACTTTTTGTCTCAAAAATGAAAAACAAATATAAACATAAACAGAAGAGAATTAGCAAAGAATGTCTAATAAATTCAATAAAATACCAATAAATAAGTAACACTTAAATAGGTTAATCATCCATACTCTCTCAGTCACTGCTATATAACAAACCAATAACTCGCCCTGAATTACCGGCAAAAGAAACACCATATCAAAACTTCATCACCAGTGGGCCACCTTTAACTATTGTCAAATTGCAGAAATATTTTGCACTAATTATTTTTATAGCAATTGGAACAACTTGGAAGGGTGAGAGTTGTTAGTTTTTAACTTTCAATTTTTTGGGCCACCCTAATATATATATATATATATATATATATATATATATATATATATATGTGTGTATGTGTGTAAATGCTTCACTACTATTCCTTACTCTGTAAAATCTTGACAAAATACAGGTACAATTACAATTAAGTGATTTATTGAAGATGTTTAGTAAGTGACAAGTCTTAATAAAGGAGAAAAGATAACAGCAAAACCTTGAAACTGCTAGTCATTGTTTGCCATATTCCTGCAATTGAAGTAACTAAATTTGAAAGGAAATCAAGAATTCTATTACAATTAAGAAGACTTTTATTTAGAGTTGCAGAAGAAATAAAAATTAGCAAGCCCAACCATCATCAAATATTTGACACAAAAGTTGATATGTTACTTCAAGCACTTGGAGCAGAACTGGTGAAGGAGAAGAAAGTCGTAAAGAAACCCAAATGGATGTCTGCTTAAACTCTATCATTATTAAAATATATAAAACTTTTTGATTATAGAAAACAATAATTACATTTTATTTTAATTTAAATGAAACAGTTAATTTTAATAAAACTCATTTTGTTAACTTTTTAAGAAATCTGAAGACAAAGTTTTGCAAAAGCTCAGTGCCAAAAGTAATCTAGTACCATCCTGCAATAAATTGGTTAGAACTATTTCAATTAATAATAATAATATATTATTATTATTATTATTATTATTATTATTATTATTATTATTATTATTATTATTATTATTATTATTATTATTATTATTATTATTATTATTATTATAATTATTATTATTATTATTATTATTATTATTATTATTATTATTATTATTATTATTATTATTATTATTATTATTATTATTATTATTATTATTATTATTATTTATTTATTTATTTTAATTATATTAAGTTACTAAACAAGGATATCAATAACGCAGCCTGTATAACAGATTACAGTTACGTGCGTTATCTGGTTGAGAAAGACTGCTCGCGATTTGCCTATATCCAAGAATTTGTGGAGACTGCAATAGTTGGATTTGTCATTCCAAAATACTCTGAATATAAATATTTACTGGATGACGAGTATTTTCTTTATTTTATTGTTATGTAATAATTTGATTAATTTTCAAGTGGAATTTATTTGGAGATTTTATTCTTTTTTTTTTTTTATTCTTTTGAAACTAAAAATAATCATTTCTTAAAAATCCTAGTACAAACAACTATAATTTTTAACAAAATAAACAAATAAAATATTACAGGATTGAATCAATTGACGAAAACTAGAATTTAAATACATGCGTCTAAAGTCAAGAATTAAAACAAATTGAAGTGCAAAAATTTAATAAAAATGTGAAATATTGAAATTGATATTTTTATAGGAAATCGGTACGAGCAGGTAGCAAATGAAAAGTTAAGGACAATTATAATGGTTTTAAATCAAATGGATGTTCCTAGACGGCGTTTTATTTTAAACACAAATTAATTAATTAATTAAATTAAACTTTAATTAGGAAATAAATCCTGTGGCGTAGGTAAGGTGCGGCCAGCATAAAAATTCCACAAAAATTTATATAACTATCTAAATATTTCATATCTCTGTGCGGTTTCCAATTGAATTATTTTTCTAGTTATTCTAAATCTGTGACATCAGCGCTATATTTGTCTTTTTCAAATTTAATATAAATCATCAATCTGTTGAGGTCTGTAAATTAAAATTAAAATTTAAATGAAATTTAGGATAATAATTCAAATAGAAAGTAAGCGAAGAAAAAAAAGACAAATAAAAGCGGGATCGCGCACAGAATCAATAGTAAAGGAAAGTGTGATGGAAACAGTATTGGAAAATGCCAAAAGCAATTACGAAAGGCAAGAATCCGGAAATCCGAGAAAAATCAATAAATGGAAAAATCATCGAAATCGAATGGGAAAAACGGGACAGGTATAGATTAGCTAATGGTCAACAAGATGATGGTTAGGGATTTATCAGAAAATGGTTAGGAAGGGTCGAAAAACATTCAAATGTATGAAAACAGAAAACGTTAACTAATTAATTGGCTAATGGAAAACCTGAGCTAATGGGAAACGCGAGCCAATGGAGAACCCGAAAAAGATAAAGGAAACCCGAGCTGGGTAAACAAGAAGAAAAGCAAACAGAAGGAAGATTTGGGCCCATTAGCTTGACACAATGATTAATGGGAAAAGAGTAAGGAGAAGATAGCGCGCGTAGGAAGACCGGTAGGGCCATTAATTATCTGGATTCGTTGGACCATTATGGGTGACAGCCGAAGCAAATACGTAGAAGCAAGTGTCAAACGAAAGATTGGCTCGGCAATAACCATTTGTCATCCTGATTTCGAGGAGTATATAAGCAAAGGGAAAATCAGAGAAAATCGGCATTTTGCCTCAGCTAGGGTTCGAAGAATCAGACTGTAGGAAAAGTTGGTAAACGAATTAGGGAAAGTAGGGAAAAGAAGAAATAGAATTAAGAGTACGGAAAGGTGAAAAGGAATCAAACCAAACAGAAACCGAGGAAAACGAGAGTCAAGAGAATCTGAAGGATTAAAAGGTGAATATTATTTGTTTGCAGAGCATCAACGCCGAGCGGAGAATCGTATAAAACTTTGATTGGTAATTGTAGCGTGATAATAAATTGTGAACCTGTTGTTTCAATATACGTTGGGTCGTTCATTGTTTTGATTTAAAGAACACAGGAGTCAGAGAGAACCGACTTGAAATAATCTAAAACCCAACAAATCTTTCAATCTTAAGTGAAAAAACGATATGAATTTTTTTCAGATCTTTTACTCTAAAATCTGATTAAAGTTAGAAAGATTTTGAGATGATTAATTGGATTGAGCGAGCTCAACCAGTGAAGGTAAATGATTCTAAATTAATTTCATTATTTTACATGGAATATTTAATAAAGTTGATTTGATGTTGAATTGGTCTAAAACAAAGGAGGGCAAAGTTAACCTAATTTATCACTCCTAATTTATCAGAAAAGAGAATCAAAAATTCATAAAGATTTTTAAATTTTATGTTTGTTTCAAGAGACGCAGTTAT
The DNA here is from genome assembly GCA_959609185.1 of Schmidtea polychroa. Lineage (NCBI taxonomy): Eukaryota > Metazoa > Platyhelminthes > Tricladida > Dugesiidae > Schmidtea > Schmidtea polychroa. Next base: position 44,420 of record CAUHTR010001103.1, read on the forward strand.
TATAAATATATTTGGTAATTTCAAGTGCTGACGCGAAATCAGTCTAAAATATTATTGTCAAGTGTAATTAAGAGTTGAATCAAGCTGAGTTTGTCATTATTGATAAGAGAAAAATTGAAACTTCGAAACTACTGAAAATAAAGCTTTTTTTGTGTTGGCTGTTGTTGTTTTAATATAAAAGATACGTAAAGTCAGATTTTAATTTGTATATTTCGTATCCAGTGAAATTTGAAAAAAAATAATAACTTAGATTTAAAGTCTCTTTTTAATATGTATTCTGTATAATTTTTAGGCAGAGTATTTTTATAAAAGTGAAATTTTAACAAATTATCCATGTTACATGTAAACACGAATGTATGGAACTGTAAGACTAAAACAGATTCTAATTATATTTAATAAATCTTTCTACACTCAAAAAGGGTATGGAAAAAAGAAAAAAAAATAACAATCCATTAAGCAGCAATTGTTTGAAAGGCGAAAATTTGGAAGAAATAAGGGATTTATAATGAAAAATTTATATTTGATTATAATAAATTTGTCAGTGGCGTTGATCTCGAGAGTTAAAACATTTCATATATTATGACATTTTTAAAATATAAAAATTCAAGGTAAAAGTTATTTTTTAATGTATTTTGGATTTATAAAATTTTTCCTTCCAGCAATGATATAGCATTCCTTAACCTTTTGTTCAGGCTTGACACTACATGGCTTAACAATATCCTTTAGAAAACTGGAGAAGAAATATCACCTTATGTAGCTATCGGTCTTGATAGACATCAGTTAAGAACCCCAAGACCATATCTGGAATAATAATAATTTACATAGCAGTATAGAACTTGCAATGTACTATTACATTTTGGTAAATGCTTTAGAAATTAATTACAATAATTAATCAAATATATAATAATAAAAATAATATGTAAAATATTTCATTTATTTGAATATTTTTTATTCATATTATAATAAGTTGTCATTCTAGAATACAGAAATTAAGTTCTCGTGGAGTCATTCAAAACTGGTTTCTAGAAGACCTAAATCAAAAGAACAACACGGTCTGTCTGTACGAAAATTCAATACCTGACCCTATTGGATTTAATATTTCTTTGGGGATATTTTTTATTCTTTATTCCATTTACATAGGAGGGATCGTACTTATGCAAATAGAATTCATCTTTATAAAGTCTTCTAAGCGAAAGAATAAATGCGATGTTTCGGTATAAATTCCAGAAACACTATTATCTAGAAGTTACTTTCAAATTTTCATAATACAATGGGATCCGTTTTATTATTATAATTTTCATCTAATGTGTTTGGTATTTATTAGTGAAATAAAATGAATTAGTTAAAATATTTGTGAATGTTATTATTATTATTTGTATTATTATTATTAATATTATTATTAATAATAATTTATAAAAATGTTCAATAATAAGTCTCCAATTCCAGTTACTCTGTGTTCTGACCTCGTGTGTCAAATTTCATGTAATGGGTTGATGCAACATGCGTTGGTGAGACTACCGGTCATCTCGGCATACAGGTTCTTGAGCATTGTCAACGGAATGGATTGACCCACATTAATGGTCATTTTAGGAAATGTACCAGTAAAAATTGTATCTCTGATTTTAAGATTATGGCGAAAAATTTGAGTAGTTATTGGAAACGAGTAACTTGTGAAAAGTGATTGATTAGATATTTAAATCCTATAATTAATATTCAAAGTCCTCAGTCTATAGGAGTTTTGAATGTATTTATATTATTGGACGTTGTATATTTAATGTATGTAATCATGTTAATAATACACACGGATATTCAAATAAAAACAGATCAATAAATTCAATTTAACTACAAAGTTTCCTCACATTCTTTATCAAATATCAAGCACTTTATTATTTGTGGATTTTTAATCAATCATTATTATCTAATAAATTTTAACTATTAAATATTGTTTTAATAAATATATAAACAAACAAAAAAGTTCTAAATAATTTAATTATTTTCATTACAGTCATGAAAATACAAATTGAATATAACGGTGAATTTCTAATGAAATAGTAATTAAAACAAAATACTAATGCAAATAAATTGGTCCGTAAAATCTAACAATGAAAATTTCAGTGATTAAAACAATTGCTCCTGTAAAATAAATGAAGAAACAAACAAGGAATATCCCGAAAGAACTGTTCATATCAATTGGGTTAACATTATCTTGAGTATCACAAATAGATAGTTCATTATTTTTAATGTCTTCTTGAAACCATTTGTATATTATTCCTCCATCAACTAATTCTTGTATCCTAAATTAGTAAAAGATTTAAAAATTTTTTATTAATAATCAAAGCACAGTTAAACCGTTAGTTGTTGCTAATTTACCTTTTTGCAGGGCTAATTTAAATTTTTAATGTTTAAATATTATTTCTATTAATAATTCAATTATCTTATAATAATATTTTTATATTTCTTAATTATATTCATTTTTATTAATATTATATTATTGATGTTTTTTATTAAATACTATTAATGATTCATATTTTAATATAGTTCAGAAATTTTTTAGTTAAGATTATTATTATTGAAAAATTTTAAAATAACTTGAGAAATTATTTATAAAATACAAAAATTAAAATAAATATGTAATCCATTTTTACAATGTTTCTACATAAAATAAATCATAATATGGAATTTAACTGATCTCACTAATTTTCACTAACTGTGTTAGATATTATATTAATTTCAAACAAGTTTGGCTATAATTAATATAAATATTTAATTAATATATAAATTATTTATTCAGTATTATATTTTATTTATAAAACATTTACGTGTTATATTCATTGGTATTATTAGATTATTTAAATTCATTATTAGTCAATATTATATTTTGTTATAATTGACTATTTATATCTATGACAAAATTTTGGAATTTAAATAAAGATTCGTGATACAATTCTTATATTTAACATACTGCGTTCTTAATCTTCTTAAGGTTATGTAAATAAGTGCAAATAAAATTTAGATACACAAAAATTCGAGTGCTAGTCAATAAACCTCTGCAGCATCCTTTTAAATTTAAAGAGTAGATTAGGATGCAAAAATTAATTAAAGTTTGGAAAAAGTCTTTTTGGAAGACAAAGTCTGAGCAGTTGGATAACGCAATTAAATAATTAAAATATTTTTAACTAAAAAACAAAACTGTGAAGTCTGACAGACAAAAAGTTTGGAAAAGGCCTTTTTGAAAGACAAAGTCTGAGCAGTTAGCATAACTTTCCAACTAATACCACATTTATTACTCTAATATATTCTAATAAGAAATGAAATCTTAACTCAACGGTGTATTCTTGCATTGATGTGTTTTGGTAAATTCCAAAATGAATTCAAATGCTATCTGCTGCATATTTGCAACAATTTATTTTAAGGAATTATTTCTCAATATACATGCAATAAAGGAACTCTAAGGCTTAGTGTTGCATAAGTGTAACAAAACACCAATCCATTGTGTTTTCAAATTATTCTAATAAATGTCTCTCTGCGCGTGATATTGATATAAAAAAGAATTAGTTGGGTTTAAAAAATCATGCATTTAAGGGTTAAGGTAAATCGCATTCACTCAAGAAATTTCCTACTTGCTATTACTGTATAATTTGGATAAAGTTCAAGAAGAATACATAACTAGAAAACCTTTCAGTCAATAGCATAACCTACTCATGTTTTCAGATGTATTATATATATATATATATATTTCTTTATCTAACTAGTATAGTTTCACTATGAAATCATTGTAGAATAATGCACTAAACCTTTTAAAGGTATTTAGTGGTTTTTAATCCATTGAGAAAAGAATTTGATTTTTTCGACAATGATTTATTGAGGAAACGATTTCGGTAACATAACATAAACCGGTTTTGATGGTATAAAATAATATTTATTTTTATTTAAAATTTGTGATGTAGTTACTAACTATAATTTATATAAAAATGCTTTGTGAAGCTTCCCTCGATTAGAAAATTTTGTTTAAATCCCTGATATTATGAACATATTAACTGATAATATGAAGTACAAATCCAAGGCACATGATAAAAATAAATATTTCATATTTAAAATTTAAATGATCTAATAGAAAATATAAACAATTTCTCAGTTTTAATTATTTAAATTTAATTTAAATTGTATAGTTAAACTAAAAATATATAAAATATCTTTTCGTTTGTGACATGTGTCATGCAATGATGAGATCTAGAACTGAAAATAATATTATTTTTATGAATAATTTACATTTATTTAAATAAATATAAATTTCCAGAATTAAGTAACTTCATTGAAAAAATTTTATGCAATCTTGTTATTACTTTTTGAAAATAAATATTTTCTGAAACATTTTGCTTTCGGAACTTTATTGATTTTCACAATTTATTAAAACAAATTCCAAAGATACCAATTTTCAACACACTTTAAACGTTTCAAATGCTTATTACAACCTTTCGGGAGGAATTGCACAACATTGATAATACTCTAAGAACGCAGCCACTTGACTACTGCCGGTAATTCGCAAAATTGATCTGATTGCCTTTAACTTAATTTGAGTTTTTCAACTACTTCTTATTTATTAATTCAATACGCAAGTTTCTTTCAAGTGGTTTCCTGATTCTCAACAAATTATTTAAAATTTCCTCATAAATTTAAATCTCTCGCAAATTTCTCGCGTTAAAAATCTTTCTCCTTTAGCTAATTTTCCTCTTTAGCAAAATTTTCACAAATTTCTCTCTACCGAAAAATTAATCTTATAATAATATTTTATATTTCTTAATTATTTTCATTTTTATTAATATTATATTGATGTTTTTTATTAAATACTATTAATGATTCATATTTTAATATAGTCCAGAAATTTTTTAGTTAAGATTATTATTATTGCTATTATTATCATTATTGAAAAATTTTAAAATAACTTGTCAATTGAGGAATTATTTATAAAATTCAAAAATTAAAATAAATAAGTAATCCATTTTTTCAATGTTTTTAGTTGAAAACTTTCTACATAAAATAACTCTTAATATGAAATTTAACTGATCTGACTAATTTTCACTAACTTTGGTAGATGTTTTGTGTTAGATATTCAGTGGCGTACCTAGGGTAAATGGCGCCTATGGCAAACACCGATCTTGTGATCCTCTCTGGCGATAGGTTACTTACTTTTACTTTCTAAAAACTACTTTAGAATTGAGGTAAAAAAGCACACAATTTAAATCTATTACAAATTTATCTTTCTTGCCTTAATGCAAAGTTAACAACATAATTCCAAGTATTTATTATATGACATATTGTATAATTTTAAACAAACTATTAATCAAAATTTCAATATTTAAAATATATTTATTTAAAAACCTTTCATTAATAAAACTTCTTTTTTACAAAGCTATTTTAATTTTTAATTCAAATATTTCAGTTTAAAAAATCCATTTTAAAAATCATTTAAAAGTTATTTTAATACTCAATTATTTACAATTTAAAATTATTTTGATAAATCATTGAAATATTTAACTCTCAGCTGAAAACACCTCACATCCCCCTTCTTTAAGAAAATTCTTCATCTTTTCTTCAACATTTCTTTGAAGCATTTTCTCACTTTGGTCTTGTAGCAGATATCCGCGATCATGGATTTTCTGCATTATTCTGTATGGCCCTTCGTAGCTTTCCTTGTCTTTCGTTCTTGATTCGACTTTTACCAGAACCTCATTTCCAATAATGAATGATCTCTTTGTCTGCGTTGTTTCTCTTGTATCTTCTTTTTGTGAAATCGTCGCTTTACTATGAAATTGTTCTCGAGCTATTTTTCTTCCAAATATTACTTCTGCGGGACTTCGTCCAATTGATTTCTGAAATGTTGCATTCATGGTAAATTCAATCTCTTGTATGATCTCTGCCCAAAATGTTCTACTTTTTTCTTTTAATGATGCATTTATATAGTCTCTTATTGTCCTGAACTGACGTTCTATCACACCATTTGTATTATGGTGATATGGACTTGAAAAGCGTAGTGTAATTCCCATTGATTTTGTAAAATCTTTCATCGTCTTAGATTCAAATACTTTTCCACAATTTGTGTGAATTTCCTTTGGTGCTCCAAATCTAAGAATCCATTTTTGTAGTATTGTTTCCTTCACCGTTTCTTCATCCTTTTTAGCGACAGCAGTCAGAGAGATATATCTGCTAAATTCATCAATCATTGCGACTATATATCTTTTCTTTCTGTAATGGGCCACATATATCAATGTACACTTTTTCCCACGGCTCCTCTGCTGTCAGCTTTATTGTCTCTTCCCTTCATCTTTGTTGTCACAACTTTCGTTCTTTTACATGCCTCGCATTGTCCAATTGTTTCTTTGACTGATTCTTATGTCTCCCATAACGTAATTATCCGCTAAATATTTTGTCACCTTTTCTGCTAGCAAAATATGCATACTTTTTATCATTTCTTTTCTTTTTTCTCTAGGTATCCATATTTTACCCTCTATAGTTTTCACCACGTTGTCTACAAGTATAAATTTCTAACTTGAACCTTGTGCTATTTCTATTTTTATTTGTTCCATTTCTGTATTATCTTTTTGCCACTTATTATCTTCAGCTTTTTCCATTGTGCATGTGCATCGTGTGCATGTTCCACATGTACTCCTTGACAACATATCTGCATTTGCATCATCAGTACCTTTTCTATACTCTATTTTAATATCCAGACTACTGAGGTAGTTAATCCATATAAATATTACTATTTTTCATTTATTTATTGACTTTTTAAGTTATTGACTTTATTTAGTTTTCCATATAAATAATGATTGAAGTGTTGACGAAAAAAATAGATTGCCAGCAACTCTTTCCTTGTTATGCAATAACCGTATGCTATAACCTTTTCGCACCCGTTGTCATCTTTCTGTGATAATACTGCTCCAATCGTGTCAAAACTCACATCAGTATCCAGAATGAATTCTCTTTCGAAATCTGGAAACCCTAGAATAGGTGTGGACACTAAAGCATTTTTCGTATTTTCGAATATGATGTTACATCCGTCAGTCCAAATTAATTTTTTGTTGTTTAACCCGCACAGCTCTTCTAAAACATTTGCCTTTTTTTGCGTATTCCTTTATAAATCTTCTGTAGTAATTTCATATTCCTAGGAAGCTTCTCATATTCTTAACATATTTTGGCTTTTCAAATGATTTAATCACGTTTAGCTTTGATGGGTCCATCTGTTATATTTAGGTATTCTCTGTATTTATCTTCTATTCTTTCAATACTTGGTTCGTCTATGAATGCTACGTATTTCTTGTCTGCTTGCCTTGTTTCCTTTCTTAATCCTTGATAACCATTCTCTGCTTCGTATCGTTCTTGTTGTCTTTCAAAATTCTCATTGATTCTCCGATATCTCATTCTCTCCAAATTTGTGTAACAATCTGCCTCTTTATGACTTCCCAAGCTACACTTTGTACAGCTTAGTTTTTGACAATCACTTCTCACGTGTCTCGGGGTACCACACGCATAACATTCGACTATCTTTCTCTGCATCTGTGGATACTGACTTCTTACATGTTCTTGTCTTCCACATGTAAAACATGTAACTACCTTCTTTGTTATGCAATCTCTACTCAAATATCCTACATGTTCAACATTCGTTCTTATTTCTGTTCGGTCTTTCTTCTCGATACTCTCTCGGCTCGCTATTATATCTTGGTGAAACGCAGGCAATGTAAGATTTATTAATTAAATTACAAATAATAAAAATATTTTACAGTATATCAAATATTTCTCTTAAAACGCTGCCTTTGTGTGAAAGTAAAATTTCAAATATTGAACAAGGTCCTTTGACATCTTTGGATTTGCAGAAAAAAAATCGAAAATCGTTAATTTTAATAACTTATTTCAAAAAAATAATATTTCCATAGAATTACAGAACATGACAAAATTCGACTAATTAATGCCTTTGAAAATGTTGAAATTTACAGAGAATTTAGAAGATTACTTGGAATCACTAAAGAATTGATTGAAATAATAATTTACAGATTTAAAAAATATGGAAAAACTTGCAAAGTGAAAAGAGGTAGTAGAAAACAAATTATTTCAGAAGAACAGGGAAATAATTTGTTGGATTTCGTAGAATCTAATTTTTATGCATCTTTGGAAGAAATGAGAATTGTGTTTCGTGATTACTTTATTTATTTATAGTTAAAAATATATCTGACTTACATTATATCGAAATAATTCCAAATAATTTCATAAAAATCCTAATAAAACCTGAAAATTAATTAAAAATAATTTATAATACAAATGTTGAATAAAAGTAATATTTAAGAACTTGAATAATGATCTCATAATTATATAAAATCAAAGTTCAAGTCTTAAAAGTTACTTAAAATTAAAACCGCTTATAAAATTGAATAAATGAACTAAATAACTGCATTTTCTCGTAAATAGTCACCTCAACTGGTGTACACGCCAACGTGTATTATAGAAACTCTGATATTCCGGAATTAGGTGTACACCAAACACCACTGAGATACATTCTCTATAGTGGTGGTTTGCGTGTAGAGCAATTGCTCACTCACCAATTTACTACTGATGAATTTTCAAAGTTGTCAGTAATTTTTTTACATGTGAATTGCTCATCATGAAATTTATTTTAGCCATTTTAGAAATGGTTTTCAGGTAAGATATTAAATTTAAAGTAAATTTTAAGACTTGAATTTTGATCCATATGGATATGAGATCATTATTCAAGTTCTTAAATATTACTTTTAATCAACAATATAATTATAAATTATTTTTAATTAATTTTCAGGCGATTTTAGGAATTTTATGTCTTTTATTAAAGTATTTTGGAATTATTTCGAAAAAATGTGAGTCCGATATATTTTTAATTATAATTAATTAAATAAATAAATCAATCAATTTATTTTTTTAAAACATTTTGGGAAAAATCGCTGATTAGAATAATTTTTTTAATTTTTGTAATATTTTTTCTGAGCTCAATATGAGGGGATTCTTAAAGGAAATCAAATCTGGAGTAAAAAGATTTTGAACCAAATTCATCTGCTCTTGATATTTTCATTAAAAATATAATTAAAAAATTTTCAACGATCTTTTTTTTCTAAAAATTGTCTAAAATAGAATTATTATAGAAACGTATCTCATCGTTACAATTTTACGAATCAAAAGTTTGTATGTGTTTTTTATTGTGTTGTGCTTGTGTGCATTTTTTAATTTTCCTTCCACTTTTCAGATTTCTATAATATAAGATGTATCTCATTGAGCTATAAATGAGAACATCAAAGTAAATATGTATGTTTCTATAATGTAAGATTATTGATTTTTTTGTTATATTATAGGAAATGGTTCTCAGTGGTGTTTAGTGTAAAATAATTATTAAGGAAAATTTATGTTTAAAATTTATAAGTGCATATTTTTTACCTTTGGAAGTGAAAATTTAATTCTATGATAAATATCGATAAATCAAATTAATCTCTTTTACGTTATGATTTATTTTTTATGATTTATTGATTTTGATGTTACTATACGAATATCTAGAACTAAATATAAGATATCTGTATTTATTTAGATAATAGGAGAAACATGCTTGATATTAACAACAAAAATCATAAAGTAAATAATAACATTTTTAAAATTTTTCCCCTCTTTCGCAAACACAAAACTTACAATTCTAAATCAAAATTTAAAATTAATCAAATAAAACAAAAGTAAAATTAATTATTTAATTACTGCATTTATTTTTAATTATTTTTCCTATAGCAATTACTGAACTGTAAAAGTAATTCTACTTTGAAATAAAAATAAAAATTTAATATTGAGTTTGCGGTCAGAATAATTCCTAAAGCAAATCAGGATTTTTAATAAACAAATCTAATAAACAAAAGAAAATTTCCAATATTTTATTTGTCATTTTTGTTGTGTAATAATAAACCTTATGGAATGGAGTTAAAAATTACTCCAAACTCATTTTTAAGTAGAAAAAATAAAAATCAGAATGAATGTTAAATAATCATTTTTTAAAATTTTTACATTTCTGATAAATTGCATTTATTTACTTAAAATAAAATTAAAACAATTTAAAAATAAATCTAAAAATAAATTAAAAAAAAACCTAATTAATTAAAAATTAATTAAAAAAACCTTTCATTAATTGCTTCTTTATAGTTAGCTGCTTTAGGCAAAAGGAAACCATTGTAAGATGGCTGGATAATCTCATTCAAAACGGCATATCTCGAACAGTTCATAGCAATTAAATAAATTGCCCCGGATTGCTCAACTGCACAGGCAATGTTATCTTTATCAAGGTCTAATAACTAAAAAATGAATTTCCGCCGATGAATTCGCATTTTTACTTATTGAAAAATACCATGGAATAACAATTGAGGGCTGTAAACGTTTTCTTTGAAATCTTTACCAAGACCGGATCTTGAGAATTCTGAAATTTGATAATTTCAAATATTTCTCTTGAAATATACATTGAATAACTTGAATTGTATAGGTTGAAGAAAGACCATCAACAAGATATAAATTAAGTTCGGAATGCTCGGAGAATTCTTCCAAAGTTTTAGGATATGAAACTCCAATATTTAATGTAAGAATTGATGTCAAGTCAGCTTTAAATAAAAATAGTTTAAAAATATAATAAAACTTTGAAAAGTCATATCAAAAATCTAATTCAAAATATATATTTATGTTTGATTTTAATATTAATTTAAAAAAAAATAAAATAAATTAGTCTGATATTATTTCATTTAATTCATTTTGACAAAATATGAAACATTTTAAGTCTACGCAACATATATTTTCGACTTTGTTTTTATTAAGTTTTTAGGGTTATCCAAAAGATGCGAAACAGAAATGTAAAATTGTAAAAATTATCAAAATCAATTAAAAATAATTAAAAATTTAGAAAAAGTAATATCAATATATCTTTCTGAGGGCATTGGAAAATGAAATTCTGAAGACGAAAAAATTACTTAAAATTGACCGGACGTCTATAGAAGAGACAGGGGCCGAAATACAAATTAATTAATGAAGTTTCAACCGAATTTTGTTTTGACTTACTTAATAAGGTGATATTCATTATTGTTATAGTTATTGTGATTAAAAAGAGTTTGTGCAATTTGAAATTAAAGATTTTGTTGGGATTTGTGTTCTGTTTCTTTGATTGGTGAACACGATAAGTCGGATCAAGATTTAGTCCCATCGACAAACATTTAAATATTTTAAATATTTTATTAACTAATATTTTATTAACTTGCTTAAAAATTATTTTAGATTTTAATTTCATAATTTTAATTAGTTTTTAAATTTAAAATAAAAATAAAAAATCTATATTTAATAAATTTAATAATTTTAACAACTTTTTATATTTAAATAATTTTTTTATAGATTTTTCAAATTAGTTTTATTTATTTTACAATTTTGGTTGAACTTTAGTTTTCCAAGATTTTGTTACATAATAAAATTTAGTAAATTCTTTAAAAGGTGAAAATGTTCAAAAATTAACCAGATTTATGCGATGTTGGGCAGTTATCGCTTTATGAACTACTGCTGATAAAAATAAGTAGTGATTTATACCAGTGGTTCGCAAACATTTTTGGTTCCCGGCGCCCTTTCGTATATCAGGATTTTTCTGTGGATCTTAAATCAAAATATCTGTCTATCTATCGCATTTGAGTGCGAAGTTGATGCGGTTAGGTTTGGCTAAAAATAACAAGGCTTGGAGATTTGAAATTAAAATTTATAATACTGGAAATATTCTGAAGGTAGAGTCCCTGCAGCATGGGGTAACATGGCGCACAGTCTGGGAAACACTGATTTATATATATATATATATATATATATATATATATTTTATCAAATTAATTATTTAAATTAATGAATTATTACGATATTGTTAGTAATTTTAATTCAAATGTTAAACAATATTTATTATTCGAAAATAGTGTTTTAAATTAAGTTTGTTTTAATGTAAAATATATAAATTTTTAAAAATACAAATGTTATGCCTGAGAAAACTGAGAGGATTATAACAGAAAATATCCACCAAAACGCCGACACAAAACGCGCTGATATCGGATATGCATAAAAGTCTTGTCCTAATTTATTAATATATAATTTAAACCACATTACATCAACAAAAATAACCTTGAATAAAAAATGAACCAACAATTGTCCAATAATGCTCCGTAAACTGAACCTCATCCAGCAAAGCGAATGGTAGTTTCAGATTCCATGCTGATAGTGGACTATATCTACAGAATAGCGTTGTACATATTCCAACCAAAATTGTGCTTCCAATTAATAATAACCATATTTTAAATGTCAAAGATCTTAATATATTATTATGATAATTACTTTTATTATTATTATTATTATTATTATTATTATTATTATTATTATTATTATTATTATTATTATTATTATTATTATTATTATTATTATTATTATTATTATTATTATTATTATTATTATTATTATTATTATTATTATTATTATTATTATTATTATTATTATTCGAGTGAATACAGGAAAGAAAATGCATTGGAACTTTAATTTTAATCAAATCATTTACAAAAAGCTGTATTCCAATAACAGGATCGTTGAATGATTGTTCATAATCCAAATCTCCAACCGAAACTTTATTTTCCAATTCCCAAATCTGGATAGAAGATCCAGTTGCAGCACATAGCCAATATGTTTTTAAATTTTTTAAATTTGTTAATAATCTCAAACATTTCTAACGCGCATAAATATCTTCATTCAGATAAATTCCATAGCATTAAAGTTCCGTCCCATGATCCAGACAATGCAAATTGACCATCATTTGACATAACAACATCACTTTCAAAGTCATCCCAAATAATCCTGGATTTATCCCTTGATGCAGAAATAAGACTGTTTGGATTGATGTTGGTTGCAATCTTTGATTTTGAAGCAGCCATAATCATACAACTTTTGATTTTCATTGTTTCTGATTTCCATGAAATAAACGCCAAAGTACCCTGATAGTCATATAACGCATAGCAACCTTCTTTAGCATATGTTTTGATCATGTGTACTCTGAATCTTTCATAAGGAGTACTTAATTACCCAGTTTCTAATTGAATAATTCTATCCTTCTGTTTGTTGAGTTCAAAGATTGCATATTTTGAAATCTGTGTTGTAATTTAATGTAATTAAGATATTCTTCAACTGAAGGATCACATTTAACATCTGAAGCCATTTTAACGAGGAACTTTATCTAACACCGAAATTCTCTTTAAAACAAAACAAAACTTCAATACCTCGCGTCTGTGTGCGCACATCAATACGAAAACCAGTCTAACATTTATTATTATTATTATTATTATTATTATTATTATTATTATTATTATTATTATTATTATTATTATTATTATTATTATTATTATTATTATTATTATTATTATTATTATTATTATTATTATTATTATTATTATTATTATTATTATTATTATTATCATCATCATCATCATCATCATCAATGTCATTAATATATATTATTACTGAAATGGGTTCCACCATTTATTATTCATTTTAGGTTTGTGAAATATGATCATTGTTGGATCTGAATTTATGGGATACGTATAATCAACTACTTCGTTTCTTTCATAAGTAAATGTAAAAATTCCAGCTGCCAGACCGGCTTTCTAAATGAAATATAATTATATAGTTATAAAAATAATTTTTTAATATATAAATTAGAATATGTAAATAAGATTTATGTCACAATGCAAATCTGCGCATCATTTTTTGCTAGCTTCCCAAAATAATTTCTAACTGTACTACAATAAAATAATTGTCAAATGTTTAATGTAAAATCTTGATTTGTAAATTATGAAAATAATTTATAATTATGAAAATAAATCATTTAAAAGCTTGTTACTATGAATAATATTTTTAAATTGTAATTTAAATTAATAAATAATGCACGAGAAAAAGTCTTTTTGTCCAAGCTTTTCCTAATTTCTTTGAACCCAAATTCATTTATTAAAAACGAATCTTTTAAATTTTCATATAATATTTCAGTAAAAATAATGTTCAAAAAAAATTCAAATATAAATACAATTAAAAAATACTGAAATCTAGAAAATTCTTTCATTCATTAGTAAATCATAACTATAAATGAAAATTGTAAAATATTTCTGAATTTCTTGTCACAAAACGGAAAAATTATAAGCCAAGTTTTTCAAGAAATTAGTGAGAACTAAATAGAAAAAATGGGAAACATAAAATAAAACAAAAATGTTTTAAAACTCTAATTATAATTTATGGTATTACTGATTTAATAATTATTTTTCAAGATGTGTTTAAATATAAAATGTTATTGGAGGAGATTAAAGGCTGGTTCGGTCACATATCTTTATATTTCTACAAAATTTTCTTTCAGCCCAAACAACTGGTATGGTTTTATGCTTTTTCATTTTAAACACAATGAAAAAAAGGAAATAAAACGTAACATTACACTAAATTAGTTAGTAGTCACTCTTGTCTATTTCTAGTTAAAAAATGGGAAAAGTAACACAAGGTTATAATTCCGGCAAAAACTGGTCTGGGGGAATTTTAATTAGATTTGTTCCAATTACATTAAGATATCATGCATTAGACAGAGACCCTCATGTTTTCATAATTAGCAAGTGAAGTGAAATTTTGCAAAGAAAGTTATTGTGCAAATAGAAAATATTTAATAGAATTTATTTTTATAATTAACAAAAAAAAATTAAAAAATAAAAAAATAAAAATTACATATTATAAAAACTTTTTTTCCAATTTCACCAACGATTTTTTTTTCATTGTATTTATTAAGAATAGCTTGAGACTATAAATCAGTAAATATATCAAAAACATCGATATATTTACTGATTTATAGTCTTCAAGATCTTTTCAATAAACAAAAATTACATAATTTTTAAGAAATATTGATGACATTGTTTTTACGAAGCAGGATTCGATAATTTGTTTGAAGTGAATTTTTTAAAGTGATATAACTGTCAACTTTTATGTCAAATAATGAGCCATTAATCTCGACTTTTTTAGAGTTTTGTAATTTTCATTTAAGGAAATGACCGCTCGAATATACTATAGCCAATTAACAAATTAAAAAAAGTGACAAATACTTGTTATTTTAAATTTTAACTTCCACAAAAAATGACAATGTGTTTAAATTAATTTCTTTAATTCTCAAAAATTTCAATGGCAATGCTTGGAAACAAAATAAAAACAAAACTATTACTTTTAGTTTTTGAAATCAAGAAATATTTATCAAACTTTTTTTCTAATAATTTAATTCGGCATATATATTTTGCAAATTTCCAAAAAAACATATCTTTTGTTTTAAATGTCATATATAAATAACTTATTATAGTTTTACAATGTATACTGTAACTGATTAATTAAAACAAATTTTGTAAGCAACTTTTTTCTAAATTTTCATATTGTTAATTAGCGTATTTACAATGTGATTATTCTTTGAAGCTTAATATTATAATATTAATCTGCACTGCAAAAAACCATGTCGCTGACAAATTAAAATTTATTTAACGAAAAACACCAAATCCAATATATATATATATATATATATATATATATATATATATATATATATATATTTACTACAATATATTTCGACAGAATCACTGTCATCTTCGGGTAGAATTGAAATCAAACTAAATCAATATAAATTGCTCTTTTTTTAAACAAACTAATTAACTAATTCATCAATTTTTTTAAAATTAATTTCGCTAAAAATTTACAAAATTCTGTTTTCATATTCAAACTTTAAAAATTTTAAAAGTTTTAAAATTTTTAAAACTTTTAAAACTCACAAAAGTTGAAATCAAACAAGATTCTAATAAATTTTCCACAAAATTGTGTTTACTAATATTAATTTAGTTTGATTTCAATTCTACCCGAAGATGACAGTGATTCTGTCGAAATATATTGTAGTAATTTATATTGGATTTGGTGTTTTTCGTTAGATTTAAATCGATGCCATTATTTAGCGATTGTTATATAAAATTTATTTCTTTACATTTTACTTTTGAACATTCTTTATTTTCAGTACGTCGAGTATAAATCAAAATTTATTTTCCTTAAAAACCCAAATATGTGATTTATATTCATGAAAATAAATGAAATTTTAAAATAAAAAAAACGATCAAAGTTGAACAAAAACTTACTTTAATACTTTTTGAATAAATAGTTAAACATACATGGTAATGATTTAATTATTAGATAACGCCAATTAAACATTCTTTTCACGATATATTTCGACAGTTTTCCTGTCATATCAGGTGGAATATAATAACTATGTAAATTAAGGATTTTAAACAAATTTATTAATTATATAAAAACTTTTTTATTTAATAAATACATTTAATTATTTTTAAAATTTTAGCACTTAAATATACAAGAAAAAAATTATTTAAAAATTATTTAAAAACATTTAAAATACAAGTATTCACTGCATTCTGCACATTAATTTTCGGATTCAATGACTTTATCAACAAGGCTTCACAAATCACACGTTCCCAATAATTATCAAAATTTTTTAATAAAATTTTAAAATCAGACATACCTATTTTAATCTTACAGCCCTTATTGTGCTCACTAATATGGGTCATTAAAACAATTACAAAAACAATTAAAATAATTTATCATCAAATAATATATGCGAGATATTGTAATATTGTAACAATGTCAATTGATGTTGATAAAGTTTATTTAGTAAAATTCAAAAAATTACTTTAGACTGAACATCTCCAACGCATCCAGAATAAGTGGTTTGATTTGGAACTTTCGACCCATATTTGCCTGTTGGCATTTGATAAATATCAGGACTAATTTAAACATTTCGTGATATATTAACTAAAAAATTACAATACTAGAAGTTGAGAGTGTGGGCTAGATCCTGTACGATTTTTGAGACAAATCCACGAGCATTGTTTATTGAATATGCAAGACTTTTATTCTCCATGTAAAAAAACGGGTAATACTTAAGATTGAATTAAATTGAATTTAATTTTAAAATTTCATTTACCGATAATGTACATATTCGGATACTCTGATTATTCAAATTTTTTAGTACCCTATTTGTTTCATTTAAGTCAATTATTATAGAGTTTGCATAAGATTTAATAGTTAAATCGGAACTTATAGTAATGTCTTTGTCAAAGGTTTTCAAAGAATTATTATATTTCCAAATTGAAATTTTCAACTGAGATTTAAACATCTAAAATAAATTTATTAAGTAAATAAATATTTTGTTGCTTTAATTTACTTTGGATAAGTTAATGTTTTACTTACTAGTAAAACAAAAAAATGTATAAAAATCATTGTTCTGTTTTTTATAAAATTTTTACATCTTTAAGACACCAAAAAATGTTTAAAAATGATTCTGATAATATAATTATATGTATAATTATAAACATGTTAGGGTTATACTAAAATAAAGGGACATAAGAAATTATTATTTACTAGAAATTGTGCAAACACTAAAAATGTTGAATTTAACAATATTTAAATTGACTGATATGTCGAATGATGTAGTGAATAAGTATTGATACTAACAAACAAGATGAGCCAAAATATACGATGGTATTGCCGTATTCTGAAGGATATAAAGATTTCAAAAAAAAAGATAAGTAAACAGCTGGGTAAATTGAATTATAGAATTATTTCAAATCGTGCAAAGTACGTAGCATGTTTGTTAGTAAATCTGAAACGCTGGTTGGATTGTGTTCTGATCTCGTTTATCAATACACATGCAATGGGTGTAATGCCACATACATTGGAGAGATAAAAATAATTGATAGATTTTTATTCACCAGTGCCGATTCAGATTTACACTACTCTGATGCGGTCTCTCATAGGACTACATGCTTCTTGTTAAAACAGAAAGAATAAGTTGGTGGTATAATATTGTGGCTATTGTCATTTTACAATGAATACTTGTGACCAATGAATTGAACCTGTTAACAATTTGTAGTATTTAAATTCGAAAGGCGAGCTGCGTGGGTCAAATATTCATTATTACTAGGGTCCAAATTTTTTTGTGGTATTTTTATTTAAATTCCACGACGAAAACATCACATACTTTTCGCCGTTACTCTATAGTAGAGAAAATGAAGAAAACTTTGATTTTAATCATAAGAATTTTTAGAAAAACAAATTAATTTATTCTACAATAATCAATTCAGTATATAAGTGCATTGTTTATTATTGTCAATTTAAACAAACTAAGAACAATTTGTAAAATTTAATTTAAAATTTATAATGGTAATTTTTGTCTTAATTATGATAATTTTTGATAATCTTCTTGGAAAGTTAATTTATTATTTCTTAGAACATTACATTCATTTTTATTACGACAATACATCGGACTTTTAATATTACTGTTACAATGGTAATAAAAAAGTGAGATGTTAAATGAGAAAATAAAACCGATCAAACTTAAACAAAAAATAAAATGTTTTTTCTTGTTAGTATTATTTCTTTATAATATTCGATGTTTTGAAAACATTTATTTTTTTAACATTTTAGCTGTAGAAATATTATCCTTTATAATTTCAAATAAATATTATTAACTCTTTAAAATTCAAAGTCGAAGCTGGGTCGACAGGCCTAGAACTAGATTTTAAAGAAAAAATTATTTGATTGGACATGCTTAATTATAAAATTAGTGAATTTTTAGTTTAAACTTTAAAATGAGAACTTTGACAAGTTCAACATTCAATCCAGTCGATTATTGTTTTTACCAAAAAAATTAATTTGAACCTGACTGTTTGAATTCCAAATACAAAAATGTACCTCTAAAGGTAGAACCTCGATTATCCGGACTAATTGAGAATGAAGGTATTCCGGATAATGGAAAATCCGGATAATCGAAAATATCATAATTGACAGAGAAATACAAATAAATTCAATATGAATAATATTTATTTACATTTTACCGTAAACATTCCATCGATCCGATTCAAAAATTCTATAGATGGGTGGGACGGTGCATTATCTAGTAATAATAATGTTTTTCTCTTTTTATTTATAGAGTTTTGATATTTTTTCACTTCTGGAATGAACTTTTTTTCATACCATCGTTTAAAAATTTCCCCATTCATCCAGGATTTTTCTGATGATCATATTCAACCGGAAGACTTCTAATATTTTTAAAGCACCTACGAGTTTTTGATTTCCCAATGACAAACAGTTGGAGTCTCTCTGCCTGTTGCATTGGTATACACCATTGTGGTGACACGTTCTTTACTAGTTTTTGTACCCTGGTGCTGTATTTTCGCGTCTTGATGCTAAAGATTTGTTGGGTAGTTTCTTCCAATTTAAACCGGTCTCGTCAGCATTGTAAATAAATTCTTCGTCAAACCCTTCTTTCTCCACAAATGATTTTAATGTGTCAACGAAAGTGTTAGCTGAAGGTACGTCAGCAGAAAATCTTTCCCCATGAATTTCAAGTTCTCTGATACCATGGCGCCCTTTGAATTTTTTGAGCCAACCCAAACTTGCTTTAAAGGTAGAATCTCCATTTAATCTTGTATTAAAAAATATTGCTTTTTCGCACAATAATGGACCAGATATTGGCTGTCCAGATGATCGTCTTTGAATGAACCACATAAAAATACACTCTTCGACTTCTTCATTTCCTGATTTCTTCATAACCTTACACTATGAGCTTCCATCTTCTAACAATAAAGAATTAGTAAACTTTATAATTTTTTCACTTTGTTTTGTTAAAGCAGTCATTATGTCTAATTTGTCTTTTAATGATACTACAACACGTTTTCTTTTCATTTTCTTTTCCATATTGAGAATATTAAAACAAATATTTAAATCGTCATCAAATTTTCAAGAAATAACTGTCGAGTATTGAACACACACACAATATATACACAATAATATGCAATTCCATCAAGTACGTTTTTATTTTTAACAATCCGGATAATCGAGGTCCCGATAATCGAGTTTCTACTGTATGTTATTTTATCATTTAGGCAAATTCATACATACATCAGATAAACTACTTTATAGGAATTTAGTGTTTTTCTGCAAATTTAAACGAATATTATTTATTACCTCATTTAAAATGGAGAATAATGTTCTATATTTCGAATTCTCTGATGCAGATGTCGAACAAAGTCGATTGTCAAATGGATCATGGACTTTCTCGGTGAAATATTCATTAAAAACCAAAAGGAAATTCAAAATATTGTTCCAGGTGAACTAAATTCATAGATCAGAATATTGATGTCAGGTAAGAAAATTATGAATATTACTTTTTCTTCTTCTGTTTGATAATTGTACCTAGCAAATTCGTAGAGATCTCTATGCACTGGTTGAGCAAAAATGTACAAATTACCTGGGAAACTCGCTAATGTTTTGTTAACAATAAATTGATAATCTGTCAAAATAAACCATTTAAATAACATGTTGGTATCGTTGTAATTCAATGACTGAAAAGTAAAAAACATCTGTAAAAATTGAATTATATACATATAAAAGCAATGTATAACTTTATCCCTTTTCCATTTCATAATAAAAACACTTTCGGTTCCATTTTTCTGAAACATTGCGTAATTATTATTACTTACTTATTCCACATGAAAAATGTTTTTTATAAAACCTTTCATATTTCCTCCAAATTATTTAAAAATCAACTTATCTCAGTGAACTAGAGTTGCCACACGTCCTACTTTCGGTAGGACAGTCATACAATTTGGATATTTGTCCTACGTAGTAGGTTATTGATTTGTACTACTTTGAGCCTCTCAACATGTGGCAACCCTACAGTGAACTGATTTATAATTTGTCAAATTTTATCAAGATTATGAAGAATATATTCGTCATAGACATTATGACGGATATATCTGCAATGTAGAGATTGATTAAAATCTTTATAAACTAGTCTGTGTTTCTATAATTAGATTACGTTAAGAAGGATTATGTCAATCAACTTGTATTCTACTTTTTGTTTTGCATTTTCAGGTAGTGGATGAAACGTATATATCCACATAGGGTGCATGTTTCTGCTCACTGTAATGCACCGTATCTTTTATTGCTTGTGACAAACTTATAAAATATTAAAAGTAATTTACTTAAATTTTTACTTAATTTAAATTTTCGAGGAAAAACTGACCTCTCATATCTACCCTTTGAAGATTTGTTTTTCTCTAATGAATGATGAATCATAATTAACCAAGTACATTGTATTATTACACTAAATGTTAGCAAAATCTTGAGGATACCTAAATGACAAATTTATAAATAAATAAAATAAAATTACTTGGAGGAAGATCGTCATGACAAATGGGACGATCTATGGGACGAGAAATGAGAAATGAAACAAAAGAAATCAAACATGAAAACAAAAACAAATGTCAATACTAATTAATTAGTACAAAAAGGAAAAGGAATTTCGAAATTGGGAAAATGGAAAAACAACAATATACTTATCTCGACAGCTTGTCAGAGATAAGGGGAACAAGACAAAACAGGCCGGAGCCGCAAAAAAGGGAAAATTAGAAAATATCTCGACACTTGTTAAAGATAACTCGGTCGCAGGGAAAATTGGGAAATCATGTTGCAGAAAAAATGGGGAATTGAAGATAAACTGAAGTGCCACAAATTGAAAAGGTAGAAAAGAAGGTGGTAGAGCAGAAGCAAGCAGAATTATAGAGAGGACAATTTAGAAAATTAAGAGAACACGTGGGAGAATTGTATTAGCTAACAGTTTGGAGGAACAATTGAGAGAACAATTTGGAAGGAAAATTTGAATAAAACTGAAGCAGAGAAACTAAAGAGAAAACAGAAATAAAGAGAAGCAAGAGTTATTCAGTTGATAAACGAGTAAAGTTAAGCGAGTAAAGCCAAGTCAAAATCAGAAAACAACCAGTTAAAATTACCAATTATAACACTCCTCAGTTGTAAGAGATTTGTCAAATCAAGGTTATATCAGCGTGCTATTCCTATCCATAGTGTTGTAATAAGCACTGTATAATCATATTAAGCTAGTTGAGCAATTTTATCAGTGTGAAAATATTTGTGATATTCAATAAAGTTTCCAGTGTTAATTACTTGTGGGACAGTTAAAGACATGGTTGGAGTTAGAGTAAGAATTCTAATTTTATCACCAACTCAATAACCCAACAAATATAAAGAAAATATATGGTGTATAAATGAGGGAAAAATAGTAAAAATATGGTAATGTGTGAAAAATCTGAACTACCATTTCGGATGATAACGAAAGATTTGTTAGAATTTGATTGTTTAGAAAGATTGTTTGAGATTATTTCAGCTTAAAGTCATTAATTATAGGAATATTTCAACTATATAATACAAAGACCAACATCAAAAATTGGATTTTTCCCTAAAATTATGTGCAAGTTTAAAGAAAAAGAGGACCTAGAAACATAATTATTGATATCAATTCAATGTTCGCGGAGTGTTAGTTTAATTGAAGGAATTGATATTTCATTGTTCAAGGTACGTGGTTGCAGTAGAAACTATCGGTGATCTTAACTTTTTGGTTCTTAACTTTTTTGGAAATACGAACCCCACCAGTTACATATGCGCATTCACCGAACCCCTCCTAATTTGAAAAATAAAATTAGATTTGTTTTTGTTTTTTTTGTTATATAGGTGTACAAAATGAAAAAAAAACAAAAAACAAAGATCAAAACATTAAATTTTAATGGTTAAATCAAAATATGAAACATATTAATTAATATTTACTTCAAATCAGTGTGACTTCTGATGTTGCCTTTCAGAAACCAATTCAAAAATTCGCGGCTTTACTTTGGCAAGTGCCACTCTCATGTCATTTTGACGACAAAGTCTATTCCTCTTCTTCGTTTTTATATCCAGCATCTACGAAAAGGATTGCTCGCAAAGATATGTTGTAACAAACGGTATAAAAATCTCCAAAGCTTTCTTAGCAATAACAGGGTATGTTTCCATTTGTTGACACCAAAACGTTGAGAGCGATGTCTTTCTGAAGAGTTGCTGTTGAGCCTGGCCCTGCTGAATTTCAATGATTTCATCAAGGTATTCATCATTGATGTTGACTACTGTCTCAACACTAAACGTGAACGGCTGTCGTACCCATGCTGGATATGATTCTCTTGTGGGGAAGTATCCGTCGAGAGAGTTTGCAAGCTCATCTAAGTGCGTGGCAATTGCTTACTTCAGTTCCGCGGGTATTTCAGGTACATCTTCGTTCTTATTTACACAGTCGTCTAGCAGGGGGAAGTTTGCAAAGTTATCGTTCTCTGTTTTCGTTTCCATAACGGTACCCTTTTTTGAAAATCCTTCAGGCCTTCTTCCGTTTCGATGATGTTGACTCTACCGCCCTGCATCTGTTTATTGAGATGATTGAGAGCTGCGAAGATATCAACCATGTACGCTAAAATGAGAATGAACTCAGAATTTTTGCAGCAATCTGCATGAAAATGTTGGTGCTCTTGCAAAAACTGGGCTAATTCCACACGCAAGGCAAAAACACGATTCAGCACCTGTCCCCTGGACAACCACTGAACGTTAGAATGGTACAGAAGTACCTCGAATTCTGATCCCATTTCATTACAAAGCTCCTTGAAAATGCGGTACCTCAGAGCACTATTTCGCGCATAGTTTACACATTCCACTACAATTTTTAACACTTCTGCCAGTTTGGGAGGCAAGGTTTTTGTTGCCAACGCATAACTGTGTATAATACAATGCGTAACAATGATGTGTGGTGCATCAGCTTTCACTAACGCACCAAAATCAGACTTTTTTCCCAACATGGCTGGAGCTCCGTCCAAACAAACTGCAGAAACGATATCCAACGAAAGATTGTTGTCTTTGAAGAAGTCATCCACAAGTTTCTTCACAATGGTTGCCTTAGTTGTTGTTGTAAGAGGCTTACAAAATAAAAATT
Source organism: Schmidtea polychroa (assembly GCA_959609185.1). NCBI lineage: Eukaryota > Metazoa > Platyhelminthes > Tricladida > Dugesiidae > Schmidtea > Schmidtea polychroa. The sequence continues at coordinate 68,400 of CAUHTR010001103.1, forward strand.
TCACATAGCGCACGAATACTGTAAGCTGGCTTAGATTGAAAACGTCTGTAGTCTCGTCAAGTTGAAGGCTGAATTTTGCCGGACTTGAAATCAGATCTGCAACTACTTGAGCCAAGATGTCTTTGCTCATGTTCTCTATTCTGTCGCTGATGGTGTCATTTGAAAGAGGAATTGGGGAAAACTTATATTCAGCGCTTTTCCCAGCATGATATTCACCATCTTCAACATAGCTGGTTTTATGAGTGTTTCACCAATGGTGTGTGGTTTGCCTTGCTTTGCGATCACGTAAGCAACTTCGTACGATGCTGTGAGGATCGGTTTGCTGACGGGTACAAAGCCGAGTACAGATAGAGTAGCCTTTTCATCAAATCTAGCTCTCTTCACCTTGAATTCAGCGAGCGTTGTGTTCTTGTATTTTCCATCTCCATGCAGCTTAAGAAAGTGTTCTCTTAGTTTTGCCGGTACTAGACTAGAATTATTCAACTTGGCATTGCAAATCATGCAGCAAGGATGCTGACTCCCATCACGTTCCGTTATACATGTGAATCCATATTGCATATATTCATCCGACCACTTTCTTCTTTTGCTCGACATAGTTAGTGCGAAGGGATTAAATACGTTATCCGGGTTTTCGCCCAAATTAAATATACCCTTATTTTTATATTTAAATTCCAACATAAAATCAATTTTAATATTAATCACCCAATAGCCATTTAAAACACATTGCAATTTTTTTAAGATGAACAACACCATAATTTTCCCCGTATCCAACGCATATCTCTCGAAGATTTTTGTCAAAGGGATTCTTATCATCCGTTACAATTTTTTCTCAATGCAAGGCTTTTAAAATTTTAATTTCTGTTGTACTTTGTTCTTTTTTCAACTCTTCTCCAAGCTTTGCTATACTGGGATGTGATATGTTTACATATCCATTCATAGCTCTATGCCATCCTTCAATGGTATTCGTTGTTCTTGGAATGTTGTTAAGACATCTGGAGTGTACGTTCCAAAATTCTATTGGAAATCTTGGTCTATAGATATCTTCTTCGGACAATATATTTCCAATATAGTTTTTTCTAAAATACTCCATTAACAAAAATATATTATTGTCGATATTTGTTTCCATGAAAAAGTGTTTTAGATTTTCATATTTGACAACAACCAGATGCTCTGGAACAAAAGCAAGTGACAAAATCATTCTACAACAAACACTTTATATAGTTTGGTTAACCCTTTACTCTGCACCTTTCTCCATTTTCATTTGTATTTTCAAAACAATTTTTTAAACTATTAAATACAGAAATTTCAAAATCGATGATGATATATTGAGGCCCAGAACTCGGCACTTTGGAGAAAACATGTTTGAAGAATACATTATATGATTCTTCATTCTTATTCTTAATCAAACCATAAGCTAGCGGTATGTAAATATTATTTACGTATGCTGAAATTGTATAGAGCTGTGTAAACCCCTTGGGAGATATTTTAAAGGTCCTGTCACATATCCAAATCTTCGAAAAACTCAAATGTATTAGATTCTCATAAGTTGTAAACATTAAAACTCTGTTAACGTCATCAATTCCTGTATCCAACTCTAAGAAATTTTGTTGCCTTAGTGTTGTTTTGATATAATCAGGGATGTCATCATGAAGGTTTACAGATGATATTCCAAGATCCTTTCTTCTTCTTGTTATTTCATCCTTTAAATTCACTAATCGAACCCAGGTTAAGAACCACTGGATTAAAGTAATGTTTTCTCTTAAATATTTCAATAAAGAAAAAAAATTTTGGAAAAAAAGAGGTCCCATGTTTAAACAAGGGTATTTGTAGCATTTAAGTACGTTACATTTCTGGTGGTTTATATAAATCTCTTTTCCTTTGAGGACCACTTCACTGATTGATCACATATTTGTTTAGAATCTAAACTTTAGATTTTTAAATTTAAACTGTATTCATTCGATAATTTGTTGGAATAATGGATTGGCAACTTTTTAGAAGTTTTTCAACTTTTGAAGATCTATGCCGTTTAAAATGACCAAGATATCAATATGACAATCAATGTGTTACGTGAGATGTGAGTATTATAATTGAAAAATTGATTAAAATAAATATTTTTAAAGAAAACTGAGATTATAAAACTCTTATTTTATCTAAAAAGAATTTTTAAATTTAATTTTAAATTTTTAAAAATTTTTTTAAAAAATTTACACATTAAGTATAAATGTATGCTTGAAAGCATAGCTCATAAAAAGAATTATCGTCGCTTCTGAAATATATTTAAATAGAATTATGAAGTAATATTGCATTTTTGTGGTGTGAATAATTGAGTTCTGTGAAAAATAAAGTGTCAGAATTACATCGTGTTATTATTAAATTTCGTTATGATTACAAATGAAAATAGTTGCAAAGTGATTGAAACAAACAAGTTAATTGTAAAGAGTCTTGCATTCATTGTTTTAATAAAATTAATTAATTTCCATAAAATATAAATCAAATGCATTCAATGTTCAAAATAAACTCAATAATGTACAAATATTTTCAAATTAAACTGTTTTAAGCGCTGAAATTAAATCACTCACAACGATCAAAAAGGGAAAATATTTAGACCTTTCATGTGATTGGTGTTATTCATGAATAGTATAAAAGGCAAAAATGTTTATGTGGGACTCATGGATTAAGCAATCCTGTTTTTTATCATTGGTCTTTTTTTCTTTCTAAATCTTAATATGTTTATTTGGTAGACAAGAACATTTGTCAAGATCGTTTTCCAACTAATTATTTGGTTATTCCCTATTATTTATACTATGTAAAAATTCTGACACAACCAAAGTTGAACTCCAAACTAATTTGCCGTTAGAAATATCATCAAATATGACATTAATGTAATTTTTAAAACGTTCAGTCATTAGATGAACATAATTTATTTTTCTATATATTTCTACTTTCCGCCATTTGAACCCATCGGAAACTTTTATTTTTTTTACTGATTTTGTAATAAAGATTTGCAACACGTTCAATGTATTTATTATCTCCAATGTAATTTACGATTGTTCATAAATAAATTATAATAATTTAAAATAAAAATAAATTATCATACTATTTGTTTAATAAATTCAGTTTCGTCTGTATTTGATAAAATGATAATTTGATTAAAAACATCATACGTTTCTTCACTATATTTAAATTCCCTTAAAAATAAAATCGAAAAAAATTTCATTTTAAATCCATTTTTTGTCAAGCACTGTGCCAATTTCGATAGAATGGTTTCTGAAACTACAAAATTAACAAAAGATAAACAAAAATCATTACCAAAATGATTTTCAAAAATTATGTGCACAACATTTTCTGTGAATTTTAACCGAGCCATTTGGCATAATCCATAAATTATTAGCTTACTTTTCTCAGAGAACTCAATTTCTAGTAATAAAATATGTACATATGGAATAAAGAAGTAAAAAGGTTCATAAATCAAAAAAATAAATAAAATCAATATTAGTAAAATATTTTTCTTCTTTCCCATTGATCAGCTTTCATTTTCAATTTACATTATTTTTATTTTATATTATAAACCAATATTTTTTTATTTGAAAATAATTTTCGACAGACCGTTTTAAAACACTTAAAAAAATTGTACTAGAAATTATTGTTAAATTTATAAAAAATATTGATTTATATTCTAAAATGACAGAAAATGTGATAAAATTTATTTTAAATTAAGGATTTTTTTCACAATTGATATTAACAAAATTTTGAATTTAAATTTTTAGTCTAATTAATATTCTTTTCTATTTGGTTAACATAATTTATTTTTATTCTGTAATTTATATATTATAAGAACTTTTTTCAATTTTCACCATTGATTTCTTTTCAATTGACATTGTATTTATTAAAAACTTGACTATGAATTAGTAAATATATTGATGTTTTTTTGATATTCACGAATTTTCAGCACCGCCTTTTTCAAGTGATTACGATTTCAAATCACTTGAAAAAGGCAGTGCTGAAAATTCGTGAATATAAAAGAAAACATCGATATATTTACTGATTCATAGTCAAGTTTTTAATAAATAATATATATATATATATATATATATATATATATATATATATATATATATATATATATATATATATATATATATATATATATATATATATATATATATATATATATATATATATATATATATATATATATATATATATATAATTAAATTAATTAATTTATAAATTGATATATTCTGAATCAAAAAGTTTGCTAATAAATAATAATTCAAAAATAAAAAACTCACGAGAATTATTTTCTGACTGAGAAGATTGAACATTAACAAGAAAAGCGCGTTTCCAGAGATTGGAATAAGAGAAAGTGTTGAACACAATTATATTAGACAAATTGCCACATTCTTCATTATGCAAAATAATTATAAACTAATTACATTTAAACTTACCTTGTAAAACTTGAAATTCTGAGTTCCAATGTTTTTCTATTATTTTTTTATCAAATAAACTGATCAAAAATTCATTCATCCGATCACTATTAAAAGTTGATATGTTTTTCTTAATGAAACCTGAAACATTTTGATTAAAATTTGCAATATATAATATATATGTAAAATTAAAAACCTATTTCCAAGCATTTATAACTTAAAACAATTGAGATAAAAATAAAAATATTTTGCATTTTTCACAATTTATGATTGTCGCGCAAATATTTATAGTTGTTCCAACGGAATTGATCTACGAATGCAGATTTGCTTTAAAATATCGAATGAAATTAAATTCAAACATCGTAGGTAAAATATTTTTACCTTATAAATAAAAAAATAATACTAATAATTATAATAATAATAATAATAATAATAATAATAATAATATAATTATATAGTTCCGAAATCTTTATTAACATTGGAAATAGTTTCTGTTCACTCAAATACAAAATTCAGTTGAACCTTGTTATTTCATCTTTCCTTAAATATGAGCACTAGGAGAATGATATTTTTACAACTTCATGTTTCTGTTTTGTGGTTCGATGAACTTTTACTTAAAAATACCGAAACGATCCGTTATTTCAATATCTTTTACAGAAAGGTAACCAACAAAACTAAACTACGATTTCAATATTTTTGATAAAATAAACGCTATAATACTATTTACAATCAATGACAAGAATGCATTGTACATCAGACAAATTGAGAAACATACTTCTTAGTAATTATAAATCGAAGAGGTAGGTTGTCTTTGTCCATGCACACATCATATAGATCATCTTGATTGGAAACTATTTGGAAATTTATAGACATAATTTGAGCTGTTTATAAAAGGTTATACCTAGTATATAAGAATTTGTTCGTGGAAATCAGCTCTGTGTAAAGCGCAGAAAATACATCATAGCAGATGGCAGGATCATGAAAATTGATGATAATTACCGAGAACGAAAGACCATCGAGTATCTCAGAAGATTCCATTTAAAATAGTGAAACTGCAATCAATTGGAAAGTATTCATTAAACATTTTTCAAGAACTTTTATATAATATGTTTTTTCTCATTTTGTTTCATAAATCATTCAGTGAAAACTTTTATTAGAGTATGTTTCTATTGCATTTTGATTATTTGAAATATTCAGTTTAATCAAACAGTCGCTTTTTTAGTATAATTAAAATGTGACTTTATGTTAAGGAGCTCCAAAACTGTCGCGGCAAAATGCTACGTACCGAAAAATAAGTATACAAAATGCTGTGAATACTTTTATTTTGAATGCTTTTAAAAAGTTGAGGTAATAAATCGAGTGCAAATCTATTGGAATTGTAAAATTATTAAGTATAATTTATATGTATAGATTTTTTGTTAAAGTAAAATTAAATTTTTTTCTGTGAATAAAATATTTAAATATATATATATATATATATATATATATATATATATTTTGAAAATAGTTTAATTTGAAAAATAATTAATAAATAATTAATTTGTTATTTGTCTACTAATCCATAATATCAATAGTTTTACTCGAGAATGACAAGAAAACTTTAAAAATATCGTGAAAAATTTATTGTTATTGTTAAATTAAATAATTATATAATTATTAAATTGAATAATTTTGAATTTCAATATTTTAAAATTTTATTTCTAATTGCTACAATTTAAAAAATAATTTATTATTTGAATTATAATTTTTATAATTTTTAAAGAATAAAATGTAATTAATAAATTTATTCAAAAATCTATAATTTCAATAGTCATTATATCTTACCTGATGATGACAGAAAACTGTCGAAATTCGTAAAACAAATGTATATTATTAATGTATGGTTTTGGAATCCCAAGTGGTGTGGTTTTTTGATGAATTTGATGAACCTAGCCGAGTCTCGAATAGCATTTATTCTTTGAAAGTTTGGGTGGATATACGCTTTAATTTACAATAATAAAAAAAAATGACAAAATTTATTTTTCATAGCAAATTAAAGTACTTTAAATGTGATATCTCAACCAGAATTAAATTGTCTAATACGCAATGTTTTCTAAATATTTTCTAAAAAATATTCACAATTTCTGTTGTTTTAATTTGTAATCTTATGTTGTTTGGGATTAAAACCTATTGGTTTTAAAAACAAATTTCAATATATTTATATAAGCGATAGAAATGTTTGTTTTTAATTAATTTTTCCAATTAATTTCTTTTCGAATTTTATTTTCTATAATAATAAATAAATATATAATTATCAATATAATAACAAAAAATATAATTGTAAGCGGTACATTACACATTACAAGTATAAATTACTTAGATTTTCAATTTAGTTTAAAAACATTTTTCAAAATTATTTCCACACTATTTCTGAAACTAAAAAATGCCACACCACTGGGATTTGTTATGAACAAGACGTAGATTACATGATGTTAAACATTGCAAAAAAATTTTCCCCATAAATATAATTGACACAGAAAATGAATAAGACAAAAATTTTAACTATAAAATATCGTCTACAGTTGTTCATTCAAAATCAAACCATTTTATTATTTGTTTTTGTTGAATGAAGAATTTATGCGTTTCTGTGAGTGTGAGCGAGGTTTGAAATACATGCAATTTAAGTCCATAGACATAAAACTTTATTTCTAAAAAAATGGCATCCATGTTATTGTACAAAGTGTATTAAATATTTAATCACTATTTTATGCACTTTATGTATAAAAAAACAACTTAATTCACTAAACATTAAATGTATATTTGTTATTTTCAAAATTAAATTTTATTACTTATAAAATAAAAGTAGTACAAAATATTTAAATTTAATGTATGAGATTCTTAATTTGTTTACACAATCAAATTAAATAAAAAATTAAAGTCATTTTTAAATTTAAAATAAATTTTCAAACATAACCTTCAAAGATAGTTTTCATCATTTGGCTTACCATTTTCCTCTCTTATAGTATTCCTCTCTTACCACATTGTTAAAACAAAAATCACTACAAAATTAAAATTTATTTTCTTCATTTTTATTCTGACCAATATTTGTGTTATATATATAAAATATTGATTTGGTTTAAAGTAATTAAGTTAAAAAAATTGAAAAAGAAAATATATCGGAATAGAAAAGAATCATTTTATTCATAATAAAATAATTATTTTATTTTAAAAGATATTAAAATTTTCAGTCGTGATCAGAAATATCTTTTGGTTTTCATAATTTAGATTTAACAAAAAGCAAATAATTAATATTTTACTAATCCTAAATTAGTACTTTTTCTAGATACATTTTCTACATTATTTTGTTTGTTTGTAGACAACGACATCCTTAACTTTTTGTTCGTAATGTAATTCAATTGATTAATGTTTACATATCCTGCCTTCATTATTTCTAAATGAATTTATTTTACATTGTGTTCGAAATCAAGAGCAGAATTTCATACAAAATTAATGAATTAATTAGGAAATGAAAGACATTCAAAAATTCATACTTTGAATAAAAGTATTTTAAAATTTTTGGTAAAACAAATTTGTTTTTATATTCATCTTTGTTACATAGAAAGCCAATAAGCGTGTTGGGTTTTCAGTTAATTTAAGTCGGTTACCTCTGACTCCTCGTGTCCTTTTAATCAAAACAATAAACGACCCAACGTATATTTAAATCAAAAATATATTTTCTCTCAACAATACACAATCAATGATCAATAGTTCAACAGTTCGAGTTTGTCCTATTCTCCGCTCGGTGTTTATGCTTTGATAAAGATAATATTCACCTTTTATTTCCTTAGGTTCTCTTGACTAACGTTTTCCTTTATGCTTTTGATTTGATCCTTTTTCACCTTTTCGTATTCCTATTCTATGTCTTCTTTTCCCCTAATCTCCTCAATTCTTTTTTACCTTTAACCTACTCTCGTTTCTTCTTACCCTAGCTGAGACAAAATGCCAATTTGCTCTGATTTTCCCCTTCCTTATATATTCTTCGAAATCGGGATGACAAATGGTTATTGCCGAGCCAATCTGTCACTTGACATTCGAATCTACATATTCGCTTCGGCTGTCACCCATAATGATCCAACCAACAAAGATAATTAATGGCCCGTCCGGCCTTTCTGCACGCACTATCTTCTCCTTGCTCTTTTCCAATTAATCATTGTGTCAAGCTAATGGGCCCAAATGTTCCTTCTATTTACTTTCCTCTTTGTTTACCCAGCTCGGGTTTCCTTCATCTCTCGGGTTCTCTATTAGCTCGGGTTTTCTATTAGCCAATTAATTAATTAATTAACGTTTTCTGTTTTCACACATTTGAATGATTTTCGACTCTTCCTAACCATTTCCTGATAAATCCCTAATCATCATCTTGTTGACCATTAGCTAATCTATACCTGTCCCGTTTTTCCCATTCGATTTAGATGATTTTACAATTTATTGATTTTTCTCGGATTTCCGGATTCTTGCCTTTCGCAATTGTTTTTGGCATTTTCTAATACTGATTTCATCCCACTTTCCTTTACTATCAATTCTGTGCATGATCACGCTTTTATTTGTCTTTTTCTTCACTTACTTCTATTTAAATTTTCAACCTAAATTTCATTTAAATTTATTTTAATTTAAGCTCATACGAATAAAGTTTTAGATTTTTTAAAAACTTCTAATTTTAATCAATAACATGATATTTTTATTCTCAAATTATCTGATGCATAATTTATCCAAATATTTAAAAAAATATTTAAAATTTGTGAAATATACTAATTTATTTTTTTAAAAGTGGAAAAAGGTGGCAAATATGGAAACAAAATAAATATCAAATTATTTTAAATTGACGGGGTCCTAAAATATCATAAATCCAGTCATATGACGTTGATATAAAAAATGCAAAGACAGGAACAATACTAATTTACAGTTTATTATCTACTAAATAATACTAAATTAATTGATGAATACAATTGGATATTGCTGCGTTAATACAGAATAAAAAGATAAAAACAATAGTGTAAATCAGTGGCATAACAACGGATTGGCATTGGGGCAGTTTCAAAGGGCGCCGGCCCACACCAGTTCAAAAGGGCGCGCTAATCTCTGTTGGATGATGAAGGTAGGCCCATCACCAAATTCACTTTCAACTAATATTACAAGATGGGGCCTAGAAGACGGGGCTGAAAAAAGACAATAGATCAGAGTGAGAGACCAACAATATCAGTCCAATCCAATTCAATCCAGAAGCAATCAAATGTATATATCTAACTAAAAATCATTTGTGATTATACCTTGTGTTGCTATTTTATTTACAATTAACTATTTATTTTGTGATTATTGATTATTTTATATTATGTAGAACCTTGTATACATTATTGGGTAGTCTGAATATACAGTTTATATCTCTTTGTATAAATTTATATTACGTATTTAATATTTTACAAAAGGGAAGATTAAATCATTAATTAAAATAATTAAGTAGAAATAAATAACATTACCAAATAAATCCAATTATTATAATTATAAGTTGAAATCATTTGGAAATAAAATTATTAAATTTAATAATAACTAAAATAAGCAAGTGTCAATAATAAAATATCATATTATAATAAATTAAGCTATTATTCCGGGCGTACAAGCCGGAAATGAATATATTTTATAACATAAATAAAAACATCTGTCTTAATAAGTAGCTTAAAAAATTAATATAATAAAAATTATATAATATTATTCCGTACTATAGGCCGGAAATTAAAATAATTTATTTATTAAAATTTAGAATACTATAAATACCCTAGAAAAAATCAGAACAATCGTCCAAAAATTAGCGTTCAAGACATTTATTCGAAGGTTAGGGAATATCATAAAACCAGAATCAGACAGAAGCGATTCACATTTTGACCTAACTTACTAAGACATAGCACGCACTATACAACATAGAACAAAAACATACTTTGCATCCAGAAAGAAACAATTGATTAAAAGAAATCTTCAAGTGTTAATTTATTGATCAAGAAAAATGAGCAAATTGTTAATTTTATAATTGGTAAATTTTATTTATAATAAATATTTATATTGAGACTTGTGTTTTATCTATATAAGAACCAGCAAAGTTGAGTCTTTCAAATATTGAGACCTCAACATTTGGAGCCTCGAACCGGGACTTTAAAATCAATTATTGCTATTTGCAATTGGGAGATAGGAATTGAGATCAGAGGGTTATAGTATCACATATCGGGAAAATATATATATATATACATATATATATATATATATATATATATATATATATATATATATATATATATATATATATATATATATATATATATATATATATATATATATATATACAAAATATCATTGACCAATATTGAATAAATCAAGTTTAAAATAATTATTACAAATTTTTAAAGTAGATAATCCACCTGAAGTAATTTATAATTTAAGAAATAGAACAGTATATAGGATGAATATATAATAATAATAATTTCATAAAAAGTTTACCAGTAGAACCATATAGAGGAGAGCCCGAAAGGTTCGATGATTTTTTCACTGAAATCTTGTGGTTGGACACCTGATGAATTAAAAACGAGAATTTCATTATATTTACACTCATACAATAATTTAAAGTGTAAAGGGAATAATTTCGGTCAACTTGTAGGATATTCGAGAGCAGAAATAGTAATTGATAGCGATTTACAGAAAATAAATGTTAAAAAATTTAGAAATAGATATCAAGGTACAAGAAAATCAGTAAGAGAATACATATATAAAATTACTGAGTTAGCTAAGAAAACATTTGGTGCAGGGGAGCACACAACAAAGTCACTTTTGGAACGGAATACAAAAATATTTATACAAAACATTGATTATGGTTGAATATGATAATTTAAATGAATTAGTTCGTAAAGCTAAGCGTATAGAAGCAATACAAAGAGATAGATTTAGTTCACATATGGATGCAATGGAAATCCGAAAGCCCATAGAGGTAAAATCGGAGTTGGGTAAGTCAAATGACAACATCCCCTGGGAGGAGATGAAGCAACTATATCTGAACTTTGTGAAAATAGACGAAGGGTCAGCCCGAGTTCTGATAGAAGTCAATCACTTAAAAACAGGAGAAGATTTAATAATATGAGAAACAGAAATTTTGAAAGTAGAAATAATAGAAATAATTTTGATAGAGATAATCGTTAAGAATATAATAGAAATAATTTTACTAGAGATAGTCGAGTCGATTTTAATAGAAATGATTCGAGAAATAATAAATATGATAGAAATAATAGATATGATAATAGAAATAATACAAATGATTTGAGACGTAGACAGACAAGTCCATATAGACAGAATTCATATAGAGAAAGGCGAGGAAGCCCTTATTATAATGATGGTAAAGATAAAGCAAATTTTAATGGACAAATAAAATGTTATAATTTCCAAAAATATGGCCACTTAGCTAAAGTATTTAATTGTTTATTATTATTATTATTATTATTATTATTATTATTATTATTATTATTATTATTATTATTATTATTATTATTATTATTATTATTATTATTATTATGATGATTATTATTATTATTATTATTATTATTATTATTATTATTATTATGATTATTATTATTATTATTATTATTATTATTATTATTATTATTATTATTATTATTATTATGATTATTATTATTATTATTATTATTATTATTATTATTATTATTATTATTATTATTATTATTATTATTATTATTATTATTATTATTAAAATGATGATTGCTTGGTAGCAGCATTTATTATTTAAAACAATAAAATGATAATATAAGCCTTTTGCTGCAAATAATGTATTTAATGAAAGAATTTTCGACTATACGATAGTCCTTGTCAATCTCCTGGAATTTAGCAATGTTCTTCTTCAAAATACCCTTCAATCTTTCTTTTATTTCCTTTCTCTTAATTCTCATTGGTTGTAAATATAATGAATTGTTTTACTAAAAACTTTTAAAAATTTTTTTTATAATTTTTACATTTAAAATTTCAAAATGACACAAACTAAAATTTTTAAATTTTTTACAGCTTCTATAATTAGCTTCTAGAAGCCTAATAAAATATTTGAAAATATTTTAAATAAAGCCTCCAATAACTACTTATATATGCTATTTAAATATTTCAATAAATGTGTCAATTTTGATTTTCAAACCCTATTTTTTAAAATTTTTTTCTATATTATTCTAATTATTACTTTTTAATTTATTCTATTTTTTTTAATTTCTTTATATATTGTCAGTTATTCTCAAAGTCAATGACAACAGATCAAATTCATGATTTCATTGATTTCTTCTTTAGTGTTGATCTTTGGCTGTCTGTTTATTATGAGAATTGCTTCTTTGATTCTGACATTTTTCTTTTGGATGTTTCCATTAGCTATGATTTCTATTGAAATATTTTTTCTTTCCTCTGTTGGCTGACACTGCCGGAGATGTCTGCCCAACGAGGATGTTCCACCAGGATCTAGATGTTCTTTAACTCTTTGGTGCAATGTCCTGAGGGTACTTCCAATGTAGATTTCATTGCATACATTGCACGTGATGCAATAGACGATGTTTTTTCTAAAGCACATATCTTTCGGTGTCTGGCAGTTTTTCATTGTGCAATTGTTTTCTCTATTTATGTTGCCTGCCAGAGCCCTTCTCAATGTCCAAGATTTATGTGCTATCCGAATTGGAAGACCGGTACGTTTAAGTTCTTTCAGGATCTTGAAGTCGAGTATGTCACTGATGAATGGGATATTCAGATAGAAATATTTCTGATTCTTTTGTGTTAATTCCCTAGATCTTCTTGGGGTAGAATTCATTTTTTCAATGTCCTCACCTTGGTATCCGTTTCGGTGTAGGATTTTATTGAAATTTGATTGCTCTTTAAAGTTTTCGTTTTTCTCCGTGCATCGATTGGCTATTCTTCGTTTCTCGTTTCTTATGACATGTACTTTCTGTAAGTATGGAAGCGCTGATCTTTGGTGCATAAATATTTCTTTGCGAGCTGGTTTTCTGTAGAACCCGTATGTTGGAGTATTTTCTTCTATTTTGATTCTCAAATCCAATAAATTGAGGGATCCATCTTCTTCCGGATATTCGATTTCGAACTTAATATCTTGATGAGCCGCATTGAATGAATGAAATATTTCCTCCGCTTCTTTTCTGTTTTTGGTCAAGATGAAGATATCATCTACATATCTTGCATAGAAACCGATGGGTTGTATGGTCCTCAGTGTCTGTCGTTCGAGGTTATCCATAAAGATGATTGCTAGCAGTCCTGATATGCTAGAACCCATAGGCAGACCTTTAACTTGTTTATAGATATTTTGTTCAAAGGTAAAATAGGTGTTCTCGAGGATAACAGTAAGTAGTTTGGTGATATTCTCGATATTCATTTCCTTTATTAACAAGTTGCTTTCTCTTAATTTCTTTTCTAAACATTGAATAGCCTCTGTTGGTTCGATAGATGTGTATAGTGATACGACATCAAGACTAAATGGGTATTGGAATTCTCTATGACAAGTCATGTTATTATTTAGTCTTGTCATGAGGCAGTCGCTGCTTTGAAGATGGTGTGGTATCGTGTCCAATAAAGGTTTCAAGATCTTTGCAAGGAGCCAACTTGTTTTAGTTGTTGGTCCATTTTTGTTGGACACTATAGGTCTAATTTTGATACCAGGACCCTCTTTGTGAGTTTTAATTAGGTGGTAGAAGTTAGGAAGATCAGAATTTTTTGTGACGAAGCTGTTGGTTATTCTGTTGTTGAGCCTCATTTCCAAAGCTATGGCTTTCCATACTTTGTTGATCTTCATTTCGATGGTGTTTGGTGACATGCGGCTGACTTTCTTGTATGTTTCGATGTTGCCGAGGTGTTCGTAACCAGCTTCACAGTAACGATTCTTCTCTATAACGCAAAATTCTCCCCCCTTGTCACTTGGCAAGTAAACGTACGGTTTCTTTTTAAGGGATTTTAATATTGCCTGTTCGTCTTTCGTTAGGTTTGAGAGATATGGTTTTCTTCTTTCCTTCTCAACTAACTCCATGATTTTGTGACAGACCTTTGAGAGTGTTGAATCTAATTCTGCATCAGGATTTGGTTGATAGAGTTTATCTGTGTTTATGTATACTGGGAGCTGGTTTTCGCTATTTTCATTTTCATGCGGTATTGTATTGTTCCATTTGATCTGGTACGCAATGCGACAAAGAGCTGTTTTGAAATTGAGGATGGCTGCTTCATCTATTTCTCTGTTTATACTGAACTTTGGTCCTAGTGAAAGTAATCCTTTTTCACCTTTGGATAGACAATTTGTGAGGTCGGTTGTGAGGTCAATCAATTTATTGGATTTGAGAATCAAAATAGAAGAAAATACTCCAACATACGGGTTCTACAGAAAACCAGCTCGCAAAGAAATATTTATGCACCAAAGATCAGCGCTTCCATACTTACAGAAAGTACATGTCATAAGAAACGAGAAACGAAGAATAGCCAATCGATGCACGGAGAAAAACGAAAACTTTAAAGAGCAATCAAATTTCAATAAAATCCTACACCGAAACGGATACCAAGGTGAGGACATTGAAAAAATGAATTCTACCCCAAGAAGATCTAGGGAATTAACACAAAAGAATCAGAAATATTTCTATCTGAATATCCCATTCATCAGTGACATACTCGACTTCAAGATCCTGAAAGAACTTAAACGTACCGGTCTTCCAATTCGGATAGCACATAAATCTTGGACATTGAGAAGGGCTCTGGCAGGCAACATAAATAGAGAAAACAATTGCACAATGAAAAACTGCCAGACACCGAAAGATATGTGCTTTAGAAAAAACATCGTCTATTGCATCACGTGCAATGTATGCAATGAAATCTACATTGGAAGTACCCTCAGGACATTGCACCAAAGAGTTAAAGAACATCTAGATCCTGGTGGAACATCCTCGTTGGGCAGACATCTCCGGCAGTGTCAGCCAACAGAGGAAAGAAAAAATATTTCAATAGAAATCATAGCTAATGGAAACATCCAAAAGAAAAATGTCAGAATCAAAGAAGCAATTCTCATAATAAACAGACAGCCAAAGATCAACACTAAAGAAGAAATCAATGAAATCATGAATTTGATCTGTTGTCATTGACTTTGAGAATAACTGACAATATATAAAGAAATTAAAAAAAATAGAATAAATTAAAAAGTAATAATTAGAATAATATAGAAAAAAATTTTAAAAAATAGGGTTTGAAAATCAAAATTGACACATTTATTGAAATATTTAAATAGCATATATAAGTAGTTATTGGAGGCTTTATTTAAAATATTTTCAAATATTTTATTAGGCTTCTAGAAGCTAATTATAGAAGCTGTAAAAAATTTAAAAATTTTAGTTTGTGTCATTTTGAAATTTTAAATGTAAAAATTATAAAAAAAATTTTTAAAAGTTTTTAGTAAAACAATTCATTATATTTACAACCAATGAGAATTAAGAGAAAGGAAATAAAAGAAAGATTGAAGGGTATTTTGAAGAAGAACATTGCTAAATTCCAGGAGATTGACAAGGACTATCGTATAGTCGAAAATTCTTTCATTAAATACATTATTTGCAGCAAAAGGCTTATATTATCATTTTATTGTATTATTATTATTGTCATCATTTCATAATATTATTTCGAATATAATTTGAAAAAAAATATTTATTGGTTAAAAATTTTCATATTTTTTATTTGCTAATAATTTACTACGAATGATTGGTTGAAATTTATATTCATCTAATTTAAATTTGTTTTGAAAAATGCTTTTAACAAAAATGTTTTATCGAAGAAATTTATTTATTTTCATAACAATTTTACAATTAACTATATCAATAGCACAAATAAAAATTGGTTAATTATGTCTTTTAAATTTTTTATTAATATTTTTTTTCGGTAAAGGAATACTATTGAATAAAGAACTTACAACAAATGAGCATTTGAAATTTTTTCTCGAAAATGTGCTTACCGAAAATTACAAATACGTTTTATATAATTCTTCAATCGAGCTACTGAAAGGCAAGGATGGCATGTGTAAATTTTAATTAATAATATTCTTATTTCAGAATGTTCTTCTGAGAAATTGAACCTTATTTTGCTTGTTGATTCCTCATTTTACGTGAGCCATGTATATACCAGATATGTATCCATCCCAATTGTTGTAATTAACAAGAACTTTGATCAAAATCCGAGTAGCTTAGAAAATAGATGTACTTTTATTAATAAGAACATTATTATTATTATTATTATTATTATTATTATTATTATTATTATTATTATTATTATTATTATTATTATTATTATTATTATTATTATTATTATTATTATTATTATTATTATTATTATTATTATTATAACTTTTATTATTTTAAGTTTCACAATCTTAAAAATAGTAAACATGTTTCTATCAGTTGCAAAAAACAAATTTGCAAAACAAGAAAAAAGTGATTCAAAAAAAGAAAATATTTAACTGTCTTTTAAATATTTATAATTAATAAAATATATAAATATTTATATAACTGTAAATTTGGTTAAACCAAAACGATTGCATTCCCTTTTTCTTGTACGCATACACAGGATGGACTTTTCCTCAAAATAAAATACCATCTGAAAACTCCAAGAGAAATATATAATATTTTTAAAATATTATATATTTCTCTTGGAGTTTTCAGATGGTATTTTATTTTGATGGTATTTTATTATTAAATATTATTTTAAGGTTTTAATAAAATTTTTTTATAATATATAAGGTTTTTAATTAATATTTTTATACATCTTCGTTTTCATATATTATTTTGAAATCTTTAAACGTTATGGGGAACGCTTCATTATTTTATTTCGGCTTCGGTTCCACCGAGGTCTAAGTCCAGCCATGATTATGACTCCACACAACATTCATTATTATTTTATATTGATATTATTGGTTAATTTTGATATCCAAAAAATAATATCAATAATATCAATATAAAATACAAATTAAATTTATTTTTCCCTATTTTTTCTAAAATAAATAGATAATGATCAAAATCACTTGAATTTGCAAATATTAAAAAACAATAATATCTTTACTGATTCACAGTCAATCGTTTTATAAATATAATGTCAATTGATTAAATATAAATACTTCCGTGTTATCTTATCCCCAAAAATTAAATTATAAAATACAATTAAAATAACAATATAAAAAATGCGAGAATACATTATTGATGACGTTATTGAACATGAATTTATTGAGGCTATCTGTGATTTATGTGATTATGTGATTATGTGAGATTATGTGGCGCAAACGTGTTCTAAGCAACAGTGACGATGTGTTCGATACTATTCTCAACGACATTGTGGTTTTCTGGCCACCTGGATGACCATTTACAAAATCTTTACAAACATTTGCTGAGTTTGTAACTGTGATTTAGAAAATAAATATAATAATTATATGTGTTCTTTTTTTATTTAATTTTTGGGGGTAAGATAACACGGAAGTACCAAATATAATTCAAGTTTGATAAAATAACTAACATTTTCATTTCTGAAGTTGTATAATTCAACTAACTGAAATGAATGTCTTCTCTCAAATCTTTGCTTTTTATTTATTCGCTTTGACTGTTCTCTCTTTTGAACTTTTTTATACTTTTTAATTGTCTAATTAGCGAAACAATCAAAATCAAATAAAATATTTTACTTAAGCTTGGGAGGCTATCAGAATTTACTATTTAAATTGATTTGATTTTATCAAACAGTTAATTAATTGATTTGCATTTCTTTTAATAGATTTATAATTATTATATTCGTATTCATCTCTTTATTTACTTTCTGTTTATACCTTTTACGTAAAAATATTAATTTTTATTTATCTTTATAATATTTAATTAATTTTGCAATTTAATTTTATTTTCGAATTTTTGTGTTAAATATTGCACATAATCCTGTATTTTACACTAATATACATAATCCGAAAAATGCTAATTTCTTTATTTGATACGTTTAGATGTGCAAGAGTCGGCTAAAGATAAACTCTTGACAACTGCTATTGCAGAATTTGCCACTCACATTTTTCATAAATCAGAAATAATGATTATCTATTCCAAATGCTTGGTAAAATATTTTTACTATTCTTTTTGTTATAAATTGCATGTATTTTTATTGTCAAGTTTATAAGTTTCCGAAAAAAAAATTATGATTTGATGGGATTCAATGCATTTAAATATTCCATTAAAAAACTTTAAATCACATTGTAATTTCAAGAAATTAAACCGAGTTTGGTAATTTTGGTACTCCCTCAATCAAATGCTGACAAAGGAACGACCTCCTGATTAATTAACATATTCAAAAGAATTAAATTTCCCAATTTTCTTATCAAGTCATAAATATTAAATAATTTACATCCTCATTATAGGTAAGAAAACTTTTTGCAAATAAAGTAGATGAAACATTGAAGATTAACGTGCAATTTTCTCAGGTTCATTGAGTTTAATTATTCACGTGCATCTAACTGCATGCCACAAACATGTGTACTCAAGCATTATTCATATTTTTCTGTCGATAACAAATTTAATTTCTTGATGAACTTCTTTTCCACTCTTTCTAATGTAATAAATCGAATTATTTATGACTTAAAACCTAAACATACTTTACGCGAATCTTTCAGAATGCATTCTTCGATGAAGGTTACTTGTATAAGGACTTTTTCTAAATAAATAATTAATTCATTTAATTGAATTGTTTACTCGTCTGGTTTCAGGAAACTCGTACGTTTGCAGAAAAGTTATCCAACACTTTCACATTAATTGGATTCAAAATACAGACATTTGAAATTCAAACTAATTTTGATATAAATAAATACGATAAAACAAAAATCGAACAAATTCTTTTGATTGCAGATCATTCAGAAATTCTATTTATTCTTTCTCAGGTGTTATTTTTCAAAAGTATAATTGTAATTTAATGATTAAAAGGAAATAAAATTTCACAATTTCATTTGGCTTATCTATGGGATAATAAATTTGAAGATTTCCTTATAAGAAATAATGAAGAAAATTTTTATTTTATTCTCGATTCTGACTTAAACAACTTAAATATCGAAAAGAATATAAAATTGAAAATTAATAACAAATATCAAGTAAATTTTTGAAGTAAATTTGATTTTTATTGTTTTAAATTTAGATGTTAATTTCCAACATATTTACTTTATTTGATTTGCTAAACTCAACAGGAGAGCTTAATTCCATTTTGAGAAACCAAAATTGTTCGTTTGAAATGAGAGAAACTAATTCAAGTGTAACATTCCACAATAAACTAATGAAGTCATTATTTATTTTTTTCTTCCTTTTTTTCCTTGTATATATTAATTCAAAATTCACTACATATTTTACTGAAAACACAGAAATAAAATGATACTTGAAAGAAAGAAAATCACAAACAAATAATTTCATTATAAAATATTTATTCATAGTAAGATTATTTCAATATTTGGCCGTTTAAACAATAATTCTGGTTTGTGTTTCCGCATTGACGACAATATATAATTCATCGTCCGAAACTCATTTCTAGAATGATTATAGCATATCATGTATTTGTATTACGATATTTGATTTCTATTTCCCTATATTATATTATGTTAACTCTGATAAGTAATGTCAATGAATAAATGTAAGTATATATATATATATATATATATATATATATATATATATATATATATATATATATATATATATATATATATACACCTTTTTATATTATAAATAATTTTTTTTTATATTTATGTATAACACTGTAAATAAACTTAGATAATATTAATATAATTTTTATTAAAATAAGATTTATGCCTTAAAATTAATATATCAAAAGTATTTAATAAATTTAATAAAATAGAAAATAAATAATTCATATGAGCAATTAATGATTTTACAAAATGGTGCATTTTATCACAATTTGTAATATTTACAGAAATCACGAAATATTTTCAAACATAGTTAAGTTACTATATCATGATTTATTGATTAATCACATAGTCAAGTATTTATGATGTATAAATCACACTACTGTGTATAATAACATGTAAATCATAATTTTTCAGTAAAAAATACTTTTTTTTAATTTTCAATTTTAATAGTAATTCAAATGCAACCTAATCATTTTTGTTTGAAATAAGTATATAAAAATACGTTTGAATTTAAATGCATATTTACCTAACTTTACAAAGATTTATAGTTATTAACAGAAAATGTAAAATTAGAGATTTGGAAATATACAAATAATAGTCAACAAAGAATGATCAGCTTCAATCACAACTCTTCGAGTTTTGAGTCAAATCAAGTCATAGATTATCTCAAATCTTCTAACAACCTGATTAAATATAATTTTCAAAACAAAAGCTTAAGAATTTGTACTCTTCATGTGAGTTGTTAAATGAGATAATTAGAATTATCATTTTCTTTAGTATGTACCTTTTTTTGAAATGATAAACAAAGATGCATCATTTACTATTGAAAACATTTCTGGATTTCTTTCAAAAATCGTAAAACATCTGTCGAAAGTTCTTAATTTTAAGTAAGTCATTGATTTATTTTATAATAATATAAGTAAAATAATAATATTAACTATGCGTTAAACAACTATTGTACAAATTCATGCAACTCGAACTATACATTACTTGTTCATGAACCCTTTTGAGAAAGAGTGCCTTTATAGTAAAGATTTTATTTTGTTTTCAATTGTATTGAATGAAAGTTTATAATAAAAAATTTAAAAATGAATN